>JAZGTK010004748.1:0-23801 GCA_036877625.1 Ambastaia sidthimunki
CTTGTTTGATGCACCAATGGCCATATGATAACCCTTTTAACCATTAAAGTGACTTTCCTAAATCTTGCTTCAATTATTTAGTCTTTATTCCAATTACTGTTTATCATGTGGCTTGACCACTTGCATGATGCTGTAAGAGATGTTAGTATGTTCACCAAGCTAACAAATAGTATATCTGTTGGTTTTTCAATTTAAGCCAAAAGCATAGTGATTTAAATGGTATTATTCTACAAACCACGGTGCCTTATTTAAAAGGAATATGGTCATATGGAATCCTTATAACTGCATGCGATGCCTTGCTTTCACCACAGCATAAGCTCAAAGACAAACACTATATCAAACTCACCTAAATTAAAGGGACATAACAGTGTCTAAATTAGGGGTGCCCAATCCTTGTGAACGGCCACTGTTCAATGAAGTGTCAAACCTATGCAGAACTATTATGTTAACACTAGACTGTAATCCTAGTGGTTGGCATATGTCAGTCATGCATCTTAGAATATTAACCTTTTGTTGATATCTGCTGTTTTATTTCACTTGGGTAATATTTGTAGTGGTGTATTGCTATTTTAAAAATAAAATGGCATTCATTTAAAGTTTTATTAATGTCAACACAGAAATGTATCACTACATACAAAACACTATGGATGCATTGAATGCAACTCTTAATCTTTACTTCTAGAAATGTTGGAGCCATACTGTGTCTTAATCACTGGCAATAATATATGACCCCAGGAATAAAACAAAAACATTTATGGTTTCTGCCATGTATATGTTGGAAGAAATCTGACATCTGATCATTTTTTTATTGTTTAGATTGGTATATAGTTGTTCACAGTGATCTTTGATTAGCGCAATGTCACTAGCTCCTCTGAGGATGTTGGGTGTATGGCAATGGTTTTGTCAAAGTCTGCTTTAGTCGCACCCATGTTAATAGCAACAGCAAAACCCTGCAGCATCTCATCACAGCCAAAACCCTGCATGTGGAGGCCAACCACCTAAAAATTAAGAAATTGACAAATTACAATTGCACAAGTGAGCATGAGCATCAAAAGATTATTTCATTTACAAACATTACTATAAATAACTCTACAGAATAGTGCAGTTACAGCAAACCTGTTAAAAGTTGTATAATCGATGGATTATACTATTTTGCCCTCACCTTTTCATCTTTGCCTGCACATACCAACTTCATAACGCACTGGGTCTTTCGAGTAGTGATGGCATAATACATAGGTGTAAAAGAGGTGGTATAAACCTTTACATCGTCCTTCCCCCAGCTCTTGATTGCTTCATCTATAATACATAACATGTTTCATAAACCTTGCCAGGGTAGCTCAAACTATCAGATCGCAACCAAGTTAGTCAGTGAAGCTATACAGCAAACTAACAGAACATACTACATATAAGAGTCTTTTAACTGAACATCTCAAAATGCTGTCCAACATAAACAGAGGCCATAACATGCATTTGTACATATGCTTACCTTCGGTTAGTCCCACTGTTCCAATAGGTGGGTGGCTGAACACAACAGTTGGAATGTTATTATAATCAATTTTGGAATCTGCTTTGCCCTCAAACAGTCGGTGAGCAAGCTTTCTGCCAGCAGCAATAGCGACTATTCATTAAAAAACAAACAATGAAAACTTACTGAAATAAATTCACTTTAACAGTTGCTATATAATAAATGTGAAAATAAACAGTTTATAGATGAATGGGTAACATCACAATATGCAAAATAAACTTTTACCATGAATGAATTATATTTTTTATTTTTTTATGAATGTACTAAAAAGTGCACTGTTTAATAAATATTTTATATTGATTAGCAGCATTAGTAGATAAAAGTAAAAAAAAAGAAATTAAACCTCAAAACGCTCAGAATAAATATATTTCAATGTATGCAAGAACAATTTATCCTTTCTAAAACCATACCAGGTGTAAGGAGAGCTTTTCCACAAACATCCCCAACGGCGTAGATGCCAGGACGAGAGGTATTCTGGAAGTCATCCACCACAATGTGTCCCCTTTCATCAAGCTTTACACCCTGAAGAAAAAACATCCTCTGAGTATTTGTATCATTCAGTGATACACTGACAAGATTAAACATACAATATGTAGCTAAAGTGGTTTAAAGTAATTCTAGGTTACACTACAATACTACAATATTCACTAGTTTTTCAGTTTGTATTAACAAAAATAGAATGCATAGTAGGCAATCCATTCTGAAATGTTTAAAGCACTACAATCAACTCTTACAAAAACTGTGGTATTTCAGCAGTGAAGTTTAGTCTTTTTAGAGGCGAGGCTGCTGACATCTGTAGATATAACATTTATTAAAATAAATTTTTATTTATAAAAATAAAAAAGTCTGGTTTACGGGCTTTACATGTTAATAACAGGTATTACAGTTCTGCCTAACTCTGCAGGCTATTTGCTAGGTTTGCAAGGGATTTAATCACAGTAGTCTCATCTTATGTATAATGTGTACATTTAACATTTTCCAATGCAATTCTTTATACTATATACTGTACACACAATTGAGGAATACATTTTCTATAGTAACTGACAACTTTCCACAGATGCTTTTGACAAGAGTTTAACTTGTATCGATTGTGCAATAATGCATTTGCTAGTGTAAATATACCGTTTAGAGTGTTATATACAAGATGCATTCTCCATAAAGTCAGGAAATTTAAATCCATTCTTACTATTTGACTGAGGTTGAGGCCAGCGGTGTTGGGCTCCCTGCCAATAGCCCACAGCAGACAGTCTACTTCATGAATGGTATTAAACTTCTGCTGTGCCTCCTTGTCATCAGGGTCCTTTGTCACCAGCGTAACCGTAAGGCCTTTATCAGTCTTTTGCACTGACTTCACCTACAACAAAAATTGCTCTGGATAAAATGGTCTGTTAAAGGCTAAAATGCTTAAATGTACAAACGATATTAGTTAGCAAACTTCAAGACATAATTAGACGTAAATGTTCTTTTGAAAATCAGCCAAACCAACACAAAAATAAGGTCACCCCATTATTGCATTAATGCTTAATACTAGTTACCTGAGTATATTTCCGTAAATCAATACCATGATTTTGCAGTTCTTTGGTGCAATTTGAGCTTATCAAGGCATCAAAGTTCCTTAATACCTTGAAAAGAAAGAACAGTCATTGCTTAATTTAGGATATTCATGACAGTGGCATTCAGTAAACACACAATAAATATGACCATTACCCTGTCTTGTCGAATGATGATAGATGTTTTGGACCCCAGAGTAGAAAGAATACCAGCCATCTCCACTGCAATATACCCTGCCCCAACTATGACACTACGTCTGGATGAGGATACAGGGGCTGGTTACTTAATGCTAGTCTAAAAAAACCTAATGATAATACTACAGTTAGCGCTGTCAAACACTAAATGGAGTCAGCAATTAATCACCACTTACTTGGGGCAGGACTCAAGTTCAAAGAACCCATCGCTGGTAATGCCTAAACCGGCTCCTACAGTAACATTTAAATCAACTATGCTGTTAGCACATGCTGTTACCAAAGCTAGTTACAGTAAAGTACACACATCTTATTCATAGTGATGAAAGAATGCAGCTTAACCAGGCAAAAGGAACTTTATAAACTTGCTCACCCGGCACAACATCCTCACTGACAGTGGACGGGTGGCCTCCATTGGCGATTAAGATATGGGGGGCCGTGTATTTCTTTCCATTGACTTCAACAGTGGGTTCAGGGTCATCAGTGAACCTTGCATAGCCATGAATGCTCTCAATTTTGCCCTGTGTGCAACAACAAACAATTTCTCAGTCATCACATCAGTCTGAAAAGATAAAATTATATTGCACATAAATACCATGTTACATATGCTACAAAAACAGACAAATGTTGGTGCTTTGTTTTCAACAAATTATACTTTCCTTAAATTCGCAGGTTGAATTGTAACAAGCCAGCCTACCTTGTCAAGGTTGTTTTGATAAATCTGATTGAGCCGACTAACATACGCATCCCTTTTGCGTTTAATAAGTCTGTAAAAAACAAGTGACTTTTAGTCCAGTATTCAGTTGTTTTTAAATCACTGAGTCATTGAAAATCCTGACAGCTGAGCTCAACTCTCCTTCACACTGTCAAACTGTCACACCTTAGGTCTTTGTGTGTGTGACAAATCAACCTTTACTAGTATTATTATCACAATGGACAAGAAAAACACACAGCAGGCTGCAATGAATTACAACATGCAGAAACTTGACCATCTTTAAAATTCTCTTTTACAAAATGCATCATATTTTCTTAAAGGAAAAGTATATTCTACAGTTTCAACCCATCATGTCATGTAATCGCACAAAATCTATAAGAAAAGAAGGTGGCATCTTACTGCCAGCTGAAATGTGCTTTTGCTCCTTCAAAGCCATAGTCTTCATGGTCATGGAGATACTCTGCATGGGTGGATGCATTCCACATAACCTGCATATAATGCAACAAGACAACTTTGTAAGTATTTATTGTATTAATATAGACCTTATTCATGCTCACCCACAAGATTCTTAGAGAGATAAAAGTATATCAAAAATTACCTTTTTAGGAACACAACCAACATTTACCTGCAAAACGGGAGAGGTTTATTAAGTTTCGTCCGTTATATTACCAGTATAACAACAAACCACAACATTACGCACGAAAACAGTCCACAAAAAGAACCGAATCTGGAGGCTTCCTGTTCATGTGACCAATTTAGAGACTTAGAGTTTATAAGCCTATAACATAAACGAAATGTGGGGTTGCAAGAGCAAGATTGTCTACTCACGCAGGTACCTCCAAGTTTGTGACTTTCGATCACGGCAGCGGTGGCACCGAGTTCAGCCGCTCGACGGGCTCCGGCCAGCCCTCCGGATCCTCCCCCTACCACCAAAAAATCGAAACGCGTTACGGATTCAGAAGCCATACTGCGATTGAAGAGTCCTAAAGAAGATGTCAGCGATCGCCCAAGGGTGAGAAAAGATGCTCGAAGTCGAGTCAGCGGGCTTAATATCTCCATACCAGGAAGCCACCACCCCAGCTAACGTAGGAGTTCAACTAATGGGAGGGACGTGAAAGCCTGTGCTTAGTCATTGTGAATTGACACAATAGTGTGTAAATCCCAGAAGTTTTGACAATAGTTACAGTTATTCATGGATATTACTGTCCGTCAATGTTTACCCTGTTTCCAATCCCAAGTGCTGAACTTTTAAATATGATCCATGATGATAGTAAATATTTATTAAAAATCATAATTCTTTCAACATGCACTTACCGATAGTGCTGCCCTTTTCTACCTGCAGCCGAACGCCCCTTTAATGTACATTTTAAACGTATTTGTACATTGTAAACTCTGTCGTAACCATGCTGCCCCTACTGTTATGTTTAAAACGTGACGTCAGACTGAAAATGCTGAGCATGCGCGATTGCACCTGCTGCCTGCGCCACATTGTACAGAAGCTCATGGACGTAGAATCATAAAACAACATTAAAGCAATAGTACAAACCCTCATGTGGTTCCAAGTATGTATTCCTTCCTCTTTTATGTGGAACACAAATTTAAGATGTGGCCTTAATCACAACTCGCTTTCATTTTATGTTTCTTTCCAATGCAATAAAATTAAGTAGCGACTGCGGTTGTAATGAGGTATGGAACAACATGAGTCTGATTAAATGAATTTTCGTTTTGGGTGAAAGGATTGAAAAAGAAAACAGTGTAACACAGAATCTCTGTTAGATTTCATTTTTAAAAATATATCTTGATTTACTGTTTAAAAATGGTTAAACATTACAGCACAATTTGATGGCCATTTGTATGTTGGTGTTAATAGGAGCTAAAGATTTAGGCTGAGAACTAGAATGTAAAGCAAGAAGCAGGCATGAGCCATCACTATTGTGCAGTTGTTGCAAGCCAAATAAACCAGGATGCGTCAATATTGCATGGCTTACTAAGAAGTAAATCCTACGAAATAAAATGTAAATGTGCTTATGGTAAATGACCTAGAGCAAAACATATTGAATATTTATTAAGGAACAAATAAAAAAAAACATATTTTAAAAAAAAAGGATATAGAAAAGGGTGGCTATACTAAAATACAAAGCTATATGTCTAAGAGATGCATCAGATCAGTGTACTTAGTAACTAACAAGGTAATAAAATGTAAGTTAACAATGGCACCAAATCAGATGTTGATTTTTCCATAAACACTTTTTATTAATGAATTGTACAAGAAACAAGAAGTTACACAAGGACAAATCTTCAGAGTAATTTCACTGGTCATTCTCATAGTCGGCAGGGTTCTTTCTTTTGCCCTGTTCATGAACATGATTGCCCCATGTGTAAGTCAGGTACATCAGAACCATGGCTGTAGATAGACAGAGAGGTTTAATCACACAAAATAACATCAGTTCTTTGAGAGTGCATGTATAGTGTATTTTAAGATAGAAAAAGGGCTGTAAGACTTTGGTCAAATAGGACTTACGTGGTGCAACCTTAAATACAGATGACTTGAATCTTCTCCACACATTTGGGATTCCTTTGGAAAAGTAGTTTGCAAAAGCTCTCTGCTCAAAGGGGGAAATACTGTAGGTAACCACATGCCTTATCTTAGCCAAATCTCCAAAGTGACGACCCATTCTGCCAAGAAAGCTGATGCAAGAGAAGGAATAATGAATGCTGAATTAAAATGTAAGCTCAACACTTCGGCTTTTCCTATTGTGTGATAAACAGTTGATTCCACACGGAGTAACTGGGCGTAAACAGACACTGTTAACGCATAACATATCCATGACAAAATATGAGATAAAAAGGTGTTCAGTAAATCAAGACAATTTTATGCATACAGACATAAGTCACTAATCAATTCAGCACAACACTAACAAAAACATGCAGGTTTAACGTGGCAAAGGGCACAACGGCTGCGTAGAAATATGCGATAAAGGAAGTACGTTAAAACTATACCGCTTTCTTTTTAGAAGTCTGGTAAAGACTTTTGCACACCAAAATATTGGACGTTTAGACCACAAGTCCTTGCATTGTGTGGCTAGGCTAGCAGATTTTAGCAAGACCTTGCTTGACATTCGCCTGTATCTAAATGTTTGTGCTTATAATGGTAATTGCGTTTTCCCCAAGCATACACCGAACTGCTAAATTAGAAGACACATCATAATTTGACCCAATTTTAGCTTAAAACACGTGTCAAGAAAACGTTTTCTGCTCACCAGTTGTACAGCTTCTCAATCACCCTTGTCCCGCAATAGATTCTGCAACTTCCGCGTAGAACCGTACGTCACTTCCACTTCCTTTTTGCTTTCAAGCTTCCCCATTGGCGCGCCGCAGTACTGTTTCCTGGCTATCAAGACACGTGAAGGTCAACGCCAGCAGTGGGACAGCGTAGACATTGGTCAGATATCAACAATAAGTTATATTGGGTAGCGTTTGCTGGTATTTACCCCAATGGATAATCAGGGAGTCACAGCAGACCCTCAACTGCAGCAGTTTATCGAGGTCGAATCTCAGAAGCAGAGGTTCCAACAGCTGGTTCATCAGATGACAGAAGTGTGTTGGGTAAGAGAGTAGCACCTTTCTAGCCTGCAAACTGCATTTGCCTGACCAGATTTCTCAGGTTTTACACTGTATAATCATATGTATCTTCACGGGTGTTGTAAGCACACGTTTATAATTGATTAATAGTCAGATGTATTTTTTTGAAGGATGTTTGATTATGCCCCTGAAAATCTACCTTCCTTTAGAGTATAGATTCTTTCCTGATAAAACACATCTGATGCAGCTAATCCCAGTCTTAGAGTTTATTTGAAAATTATAGGAAGGTTTGTTATTGTGGCTGAAGCTGTCGTTTTTTTAGGAAAAGTGCATGGATAAGCCTGGTCCAAAGCTTGACTCCAGGACAGAGGTGTGTTTTGTAAACTGTGTGGAAAGATTCATCGACACCAGTCAATTTATCATTAACAGACTAGAGCAAACTCAGAGGAGTAAAACATCCTTCACTGAGACTATGACGGACTAGTGGAGCCTCAGCCACTGCTTGAATGACATGATCATAATTGAGGCTCTGGCGTGTCAACATAAGAAAAGTGAGGTACCAGCTATCAAGACTAGATGAAGATTCAATTCTCAAAGACAAAGTGCCTCATTTTGTTTTTTTTATGTGTTTTGAAGGCCATATATTGCAAAGGAAAAGGATGCATGTACAGTCCCACAACAAGCCCTCTGTTTTAACATCTGTATAGACATTTGCTGTTGATAAGACTTTGGTATGAAATATAACACACTTATTGGAACATCACCTTTGAGTGTTCTGTTTGTATGGATCTGACTAACTGAAATCTGGAATGGAAGATCCTTTCCTTTCGTCTCTTCAGACTACCAGACACATTGCATACCAAGTCTGCAATGCATTGTCTTACTGAGAATGTTTCAAGATCTTTTACAATGTCTGTTGAAACTGTTGGATTTAAAATAAAGTTTGATAACACCTGCAGTTATTAATATAATGACAAATGTATACAAATTACAAAAGAATAAAAGTTTGAGATGCAAAGCTTTCAGGCTCTTTAAAGACCAATAAGATGTGTAAGGGTGTACTCGCACTAGGCACTATGAACTGCACCCAGGCGGGTTTGACCCCCAAGTGCAGTTCATTTATCCATGCTCTGGCCTGCTTAAAGAGGTGGGCTGGAGCAGGTTCATTTGTAGTGTGATCGCTAACCGTGCCAGAGCACTGAACAGCTGCTCATTATAACAACATACACCACCTATTACTACCTAGTGCATTGTTTTTTGAGTATATTTAGGTTGGGTCTACGTCTCATCTTGATGAACAGGAATTGTAGTTCGCGAGTAAAGCTGCAAGTTCCTCCATCAGTCCCTTAGGAAACTTTATTTATAAAATGTATTAAAATTTCTTTTCACAGACATTTCATATATATAAAAGAACACAGTTCACTCTAGATACACCTAAGAATTAAGCCTATGTAAGCTTACAATAGCATAAACAAGACAGGCTGCAAAACTGTTTTTTTATGCAATAAATATAACATTTAATAAGATGATGTACAGCAGTCTGTTATACACTGTGCTGCCACATATTTTGTAATGTAAGACTGCACATCCTTGTTACTTTGAAAAACATCAACAGAGTAAACATAACTGAAAGATTTAAAAAAATGGCAAGATAAAAAAATTGCAAGATAAAAACAGCATTTATACTTGATGTCAGAGAAGTACCTACACTTATTTTAGTAATCTTAACTAAGAATTATTGATGAAATTTTGCTAGGTGTTTAACGTGCCATTGCTCCTCTTGTCCGAAGTATCAGGAAAAAAGCCCTTCATGTGTCTTTCCTTAGTCAGATTGCTTTCATCTCCAGCAATTCTTTCATTGGTTGGCAGAGCAATGTAAGATTGTCTGCATGTGCTACCCTGAGGCATGTGTTGCAGAAATAGAGGGAGAGAGTCCGAGGTAAAATTGATGTCCTTGAAGGCATGAAGAAGAAAGATGCCGATGATGATGGTAAGAAAGCCACTAACAGTTCCAACGGCCCCATCAGTCGACATACGAAGCCACTCTTTAAACAGGATGGCCGAACAAGCCATGACAGACGTAGTAAAGAACACATAATAAATAGGTGTAACAATAGAAGTGTTAAATATGTCAAGGGCCTTATTAAGGTAGCTTATCTGAATACTGATACAGATCACAAGGCATATGATCAGAGCCCAAAACAACGGCTCTTTCAGAACTGCTGTTCCAGCAAAAAGCTCTTTAATGCCGATGCCTAGGCCTTTTACACAGGCCACTGATAGTGAGCCAATCACAGAGCAGATGAGGATGTACACCAGCACGTTCTTCTGCCCGTAACGAGGAGCGACAAAGAAGATCAGTGCCAGACTGCTCACAACAATGCAGACAGCGAAAATAATGAATCCTGTAATTTATGCGAGAGAGACATTCAACAAAAATGAAACCACACACTGTGTTCATCCTTTTGTATATTATGGTGAAATGGTAGCAGGTTACCTGGGTCTTTGAGTTTCTCTGCCATTGCAGTGAGGGAAGCAACCTCTTCCTCTTGTGGGGCATGGATCACCATGACCGTGGAGCCAAAGATGCACAACAAGCAGCCAATTTTTCCATGGACGTTCAGCCGCTCACCCAGGAAGTATGATGACAATACAGCACTGAAGAGGAGAACCAGGTGGTACAGTAAGTGTTTTATGTTAGACAGAGAATTATGAATCCATTGATACTGTGGAGGCCAGATGCTCCAGACTTGTATAAACAATGAATTTACCTGACCAAAACGCTCAATGCTCCCAGAGGCGTGACCAATGTGGCAGGTGCAAAAGCATATGCTGCAAAATTAGCCGCCTCACCTATTCCCACTAAAACAATACATTTTCTATATTAATACAGAGACAACAGTATTTAAAATTGAGACATATAAACCCAAACTTCATTTACAAAGTGTATTAAACGACTGTATAAGGAATTGTGTAATTAAGCAATATAACAATATCAGATCCACCAATGCTTTAAAATGTCCAAAGGTACATTTAACAAACATACTTCCCCCAAATAAAAACTTAACATTAATATGTCATACTTGATATAAGCCCTGCCCACCACAGCCATTCTTTCAGGTATGCATAGCCACCTTGACCTAAGTGATGGAAAGAACAGCATTAATTAGACCAGCACAGGAGAAAGATGCAAAGACTAGGTAGCTCAACTTGTCTGATACATGTAAATAGTATGCCAGTAAACTAAACCGACTAACCTGCTCTGGTAGAGCCCTTCTTCGCGAGTCGTAACAGGCCTTTCTTTTTCAATATAAAACTGACGCCGATAAAAAGAGTGGAGCTTACAGCAAGTGCCAAACCAATGTAGAAGTCAGAGCGGTCCGCATCGGAATCCATCTTAACGGAGGTATTAAACAAATCTATTATGCACTAAAGTTACAAACTGGCGGCTGTGTCCCAAACCTACCGAGCCGCCTAATTAGACAACATATTAGACATGATAGGGGAGTTCCCAAAATGCTGTCCATGTAGGCAGCTTACAATGTTTTAAATTACAGCCACGGACTAGAAAGGGAAATAGAATCTGAGCATGTGACTTCTGCTTTTTACATAGCTAGTTCTTTAAAACAATGCAACACACAAGATGTGTTTTAACCCAGTTTAATGTAGACTATCCATCAATTTGTCAACAAAATCAACAAATGGACACAAAACACTAATAACAGCGTTTTAAGCACGAGAAAGGTTTTGGTTAGCAGACAATGTTGATTTATGTTACGTTGCTAATTTATTTTAATATCTGAGACTATATTCAAAATACTAAAAAATGTCTAAAAGGTATAAATTGACGAACCTTTTTATCGTATCATCCATCGGTTGGCGTTTGGGTGTCGTCTGAAAAAACTTCCTGCTAAAGTCAATGCAGCACGGGTTGCCAGATACTCGGTGTCAAGCCTTGTCAGGTCTCCTATCTGAGCATCTTTGGATAGTAAATCCATCCTTTGTGTATATAAAAATCATTCCAAGACTGATACTACATTTTAGCTTTTAAAATGGCAGGTTCAGACATTTATATTAAGTTTTTTTTAAAAACCGTTATATTGAACATTAAATATATTGATATATACCGTTATATTAAAATAAACCGTTTATATAGAACAATTTATATATTAACATACAGCACAGTATTGATGGAACTAATGGTGGAGCTGAGGCCTTTATTTAATAATAATAGATAAATAGTTCTAACTTTGTACACACTATTTTGGTTTTAAGTCATTAAGGAAACAGAATGTGTAAATTCTGCTGTACTGATAGTTAAACTAGTGTGTGTCCAACCATTAGTTATTAGTTATTCCAATTAATGACACAAGTAATGACAAAGGTAAATGATATGAATGCGGAAATGAAAGTAAATCAAACAGCAGTGAAGCCAGAAACACACAGGAAACAAGTTTCATTTAATTTATCACACAGCTACATATAAAGGAGAAAGTCTAGTCTTTAATTAAATATCAGAAGTCAACCACAAGAGATTATGTGGTCTTACTTAAAGTAAAAATATTTACACAGTAAGACTAAAAGTTTTCTCATAGATGTTGCTTTGTTATAATGTTTTACTTATGTTTACTTGTGTTGTTTTTATATAATATCGGTATCAAAAAAGTACAAATCAATGCCATAAAATGTTAATTTACTGAGGAGGCTATTATACATTTATTTATAAAGAGAGGGAGATTCTTGCTGTTCCAAGGCTTTTGCAAATGATGGATTATATACTTAATGTTGAAGGGTTTGCAGTGGTTATGTCTATGGTTATTATCTTTTACATATTGAAGAGCAAATCCTTGATGATCAAGACAAGATCCTGGAATGTTGGCCTTTCGTCTGGTCTCTATACAGAAAGAGAATTTAAACCCTTTTATTATATATGAGATTTATGTCATTTTTCATTTGCAAATA
This sequence comes from Ambastaia sidthimunki, assembly GCA_036877625.1. Lineage (NCBI taxonomy): Eukaryota > Metazoa > Chordata > Actinopteri > Cypriniformes > Botiidae > Ambastaia > Ambastaia sidthimunki. The sequence continues at coordinate 12,527 of JAZGTK010004748.1, forward strand.
TAATCAGATTTAGATCACTAAGTGATTCCACTACTAGTTTAGCACTTTGTACCTCATTCCAACAGCTGCTCATAATAGAGTAAACTTTGTCGTTGGCCATTTGTGGGCGATAAAGACGCTGACCTGCAGATATTTTGTCCACTATCTCTGTGTTGTTCCACCGTTCATATGGCATTTTGCCCAAGGTGTAAATCTCCCACATCAAAACACCTGTCCAGTTACATACAATATGCAATACAAGTACAGTAAGAGAATATGAAACCAAATGTTTTGACTGAAAGTAAAAGTGACGCACCAAATGCCCAGATATCTGACTTGCTGCTGAACCTGCTGTAATTAAAGACCTCAGGAGGAGACCAGCGCACGGGGAACTTTGAGCCAACAGAGCTGGTGTACTCATCATCCAAAACATACCTGTATGTTGACAGTGGGATAGTGGGATCAGGGAAACAGATGAAACTGAGTTAGCTGGACTAGTGAACTGTTTCATGCATAGGCCTCTTACCTTGACAATCCGAAATCAGTCACTTTAATGGTACCGTTTACATCCACTAAACAGTTCCTTGCAGCCTACAAACAAAACAAATACAAATAACACCACAGGAAAAGGTGCTGTAATTGATTTCTGAAAAACACCAAACACACCCCTTCCTATATCATTGCTTCACCCTCAAAATAACAAACATGAGTTTGTTACCAGAGTGTTATGGTATAAAAGAATTATATTAAAACATCTATTATTTGCCAGATAATACTTGTGATACACATACCAGGTCTCTGTGAATGTACTGATTGGCCTCTAAGTATGCCATACCCTCACTGACATCTTTACACATCTCAAGGAGCAGAATACTAGAGGGGTGCTGCAGCCCTTCCCGTAAGTAGTTCAACAGACATCCATTGGCAAGATATTCTGTGACTATATAAATAGGTTGTTGTTTAGTACAAACACCATAGAGCTGCACCAGGTTTTCATGACAGAGTTTCCTAGAAAATGTGGAAAAAAAAAAAAAAGATAAATAACAGAAATGTAAACATTAAGATTAACTAGACATGGATGACCAATAATCTTGTGTAACCACTTACATCATGACCTTAGCCTCCTCAATGAATTCATCTTCAGACATCGAGCCCTCTTTAACCATTTTAATGGCCACATCATGACGGCCTTGCCACTTTCCATATTTAACCACACCAAACTGTCCGTCGCCAAGTTCTCTGATAAATGTAAGCTGGCGAGGATCGATCTCCCAGGCTCCTGAAATGAAAAATAAGTAAAGGATGAAATGTTGGCTCACCATTTTGGTCAACAACAGAATGTGTCAGATACATCTGTCAGAACCATATGTCCAAACACTAGCTTACCGTAACCCAGACCCGCAGTGGAAGGAGCATGCTGAGTTCGATTTGACACAATGTGTTTTAGTCTGCTTACCAGACCTGACATAGATCAAAACACTTGATCAAGCACTTTTACACCCATAATTTGTGGTTTATTTTTGTTTGAATATTTACAGTAAGATTTACCTGCCGCATTGTGCTGGTGATAATTGATAAGTTCTGGGATGCTGCTAAAGTTGTGCTTCTCTGCTAGATAGAACTGGCCTTGTTGAGTGACACATATGTTGTAGTGTCTGCAGCCATTAATAGCCTCACTAAAGAACAGGAAGTTAGTGCCAGTTTTCCTTGAGATTCAAGTCAAATCTTTTTTTTCACATGATATGTTAAAATATGACGATCTAGTTTACTAGAGAAATTTCTTTCTCTATGGGTTACATTTTCCACTTTCATTGTGGTTTTGATACATTAACTAAGACAAATGTGCCTAGGTAGCTAAATCAAACTTACCTGCTAGTCCTGGTGAACAAAGATACGGTGTATTTTCCAGTGAATTTGCCAGAGTCTCTCACCAAGAAACCGCCATCCTTATTCTATTTTAAAAACAACATTACAGCACATTGTGTATATAATACACCTATACAGTTTAGGGTGTATTCAGATATATTGTCACCCAATTTACTTGAATTCAACCTACTGTACATTAGAAGCATGGATGTTTTTTATAATTGATTGATCAAGGTAAACATTTTTCATTTTTTTTCATTTTTGACATTTTTCATTGCCAATATGCCTCTGTACTTACTTCTGTTTTCAGTAAATTCTCTGCTTGACTGCGGTTGATATTCTTGCAGTACCAACTACAAGATGAGAGAAGCAGATATGTTAAGTTTATTTAAGTCCATGAGAGTTAAAATGATTTCAACATCCTTTGTGGTTAGAGTTTGCTTCTAAGGTTATGTAAAGCTTATGTCAACTAGTGTAGCTGTAGTTTCCCATCTTTTAAAACGTATACTCACTCATATTTCTCCAATCCATTCAAGGCCTGAACAATATAGTTACTTGGGATGTATCCTTCGTTTCTGTAAACAGTGTGAGAGATAAGCACGGTATAATTATGCTTTTCATGTTGAAGAGTACATATAATAAGGACACAGCTCTGATTGGACAGCTAGTTCCACCTGACTACATTTTGCTCACATCCTGTAAAAGTTTCAGTAGATATGCAAATAATTTAACAGCTGGGTTTATAGAACATGCAACATTTCTCACATTTGCAACAATTGGAGTATCGATATCTTTAACACTATAGAGCAAGTGCATCACGTTAACCAAAGTTTCGTTTTGATTGTACTTGTCGCAGTGTGACAAATGAATTTGGTGTAATAAAGAATGCTACCCTTGATTAGTTTGTAGAAGTCTCCTACCCATATTTATCTCTTGCTTTAAACCAATTCGAATCAGTGATTTCTAAGAGTGTGTACTCTTCATCCTTTCTCAGCTCCAGATCATGGGAAGCCATTGGTGCATATTCATATTCAGCTATAACAGTCATGCCCACACTGAAGCTTGTGGGCTCTGGTGGCTGGGGGGGCAATGGCCTGAGCACCTTCTCCTAAGGCAGGAAGACAACACAGATCAGATCACAGGAGAAAATTTGATGGTACACCATGCATGTATTGTCAGTGATAGGATAGACTGATTACCAACCTCGTCAGGTGTGGGTGGAAGTGGCTTTCTGGAATTGCGCTTCCTGGAACCTCTGCTGGGAAACCCTTAGGAAAAAATGAGATATATTTACATGTATTGAATAAATACGACTGCTAAATGCTGTTAAATAGTTAGCAACAGCTATTTCACCAAACTGTGTTAAAATGGCAAAACAAAAAGGTCACTTTGATCTACAATAGTTTGCTAATATATTGTCCCTCTTTGTCTTGACAGACCTCCATTTTTGGTCTCCAGCACTCTGCAGCCCATAGCCTGTTTAACCTCCTGCATGCAACACTTCCAGATGCCGTCTTCCCAGAAGCAAGGATGGTACTTCTGCATCAGGTCCTTGTTGAACCGTACCACTTTAATACAGGTATATGAGAAGTCATTTATATTGAATCAACAATATAGGGTTTGAGTTACAAGTTATTTCTTTTCATGCAGTCTACATAAAGGTGGCTTGTTAATGTGACTATTGGACTGTGATCATCACTTCAGTACATACTGACCATTCTTTAGTTCTTTAATCCACTGTTTTCGTACTTGGTCTGACCTGGCAAATACATACAGGGGACCTTCGTCATAGATTATCTGTGGGAGAGAAGCAAAAGACATTGTCAGTTATAAACAGTTTTGGCCTACAGATGAATCAGCTGTTTCTTTTACAGTTTTTACTTTATTTCATCATAATCAACTATTGCCAAATGTTTCCTCTTCTTTAGTTCCGTTTACAAAGCAGTTTTTTTTTATTTGTTATTTTTTAAGGATTGCAAAGCATGTGGACTGGCTTTGGCCTACAGTAACATGCAAATGAAGATCTATAACTACATAAAATAAAAATGACAATTGACTAAAATTTAAATGATGCTGTTTGCAGACATGTTGTCAGAAAATGGAAGTGGTGTGAAAACTAAAGAAACTCTAAAGTTTCTGAAGCACGGTACAGTGTTTTTCTGTCTGATGCCTTTACAGTGTCAACACCTGTTGATGTCTGTTGTTCCTCTGGCTGCAGACTTTGAAATGAAAAGGTTTCACTTCTGTTCTGTTCTGTTTCTGTTCTGTTCATTTTTCTGTTCTGACCTTATAACAGGACACATTTCTACTAGCCTGAGGAGCTTAAAATTTGTGTTATTCTACCTTAGATTTAAAATTAAACCGATGCTTACAGCTGAATTATAAAGGGATTCAGAACAATACTATACAATGACCATATATGTATATGTAATATTTCCCCTGTGCCCAGAATTTGCAAAATCATACCCTTGGCGTTTTATCATCCAGCTCCTTAAGGTCTCAACCTGGGAAGCTTTTAAACAGTATTAAAGGAATTTCCATCTATGCTGGACTCTTCTTGGCTACTTTTTATTTATTATTTGGTCCAAATAATCAATTTTAAAAATACTTTAAATTAAAATGTAGTTTTCTAATGAAATAAATTAATATGTTAACACAATTATATTTTTCATTAAAAAAAAACAAGTGATTCTAAATGCTTGACGGTATAGTGTATATAGTTTTATAGTCTGTGGTAATATCATATTCTTCATACAGGCCCACCTGAAATGGGTAGAGACGATCAGGAGGAGCAGCATCTTCAGGTAACACAACCTCCACACATTTGATCTTCTCAACGTCCACATAACCCTTCAGTCCTTTCCTTTTCTACACAGCCAATGCGACAGTTGTGCTAACAAGAACATCAATCTCACAAAATTCTATTGTTATGATATACGGACACATATACGGTTCTCTAGTGATTAACATCTTGGAACAAAATATCAAATAATTTCTAAAACATCCTTTTCACATTTACTGCTTAAATATGCTCTCAGTGAAGCAGTACATATCAAAGACATACATACCCCTTTCTCAGCATCATAGTCATAGTAGGATACCCTATCTTGCGTGAGCACAAACAACCTCTCTTTGAAGTTTAAAGGTGAGGTCTTCTTCTTTTGCTGGGACCGTTTGATAAAAATCTCTTCTAAAATGCTGTCTGGCATGTTCATTTATGTCCAAGGTTATCTTGAGGAAACAAAGAAATAAACCATGTTGCCTTTGTTTGAACAAACTGGTGGTCGTAAGTGGTCATTATGTTAGTTTACATATGAGTTAGCGATGAGTAACTTACAGAGTAACTGTATTTTCACATTGCTAAATATGTATTTCATCTTTAATTTGACAAAGAATGAGAATGCTATAAACATAAGCATATACAATGGCTCTTAAACCTAATTTATTTAAAAGATAGATAGCACAGGTATATTTGCCATGCATAAAATGATAGAAGATGTAAAAGTATTTAGACACTTTATGGTTATCAAATTTCCTGGTGAACTGTCGTTATTCTGCAAGGTCACCTGTGTAAATGGAGAACATCATAAATGTAAAATTACCTTGAGACCAAATGTCTAATTAAAGTTAAGCTGGGTTTTTAGAATAGTAGTATAACTTGTTTGCAAATTGGTTTCTGCTGTTGTTTTCAAATGAAATTGGTGTGACAAAAGTGTCTAAATACTATATACAGAAGACAATACGTTTATCAACTTCCCTGCTTCCAGCTTTCTCTTTTAATAAATGAATACTACTGTTTTTTATGCTGAATTCAGGATTTCCCTATTTAACAAATGATTAGGAATCGTTTGCATGAACTCTCCTGCCAGTATCAATGACATTCTTTGTTGTCAATATTTCCTCCTTTATATCATCCTTTCCATTGAACATTTCTTCCTGCTCTGATCTATGGTGGTCTATCTAAATAGCAGGTTCTTATCTTGTACTCTCCACTATCTACAACCCAAAACTGAATGTTCACATCCTTTCTATTGACTGAGCTCTGCTAAAGGTCTTCTGAGCAACAGCTATCATATCGATACTGTACAATAGTAAACACCTAACTGTTTATTAAACTACTGTAGGGGATTTAAAAGATTAAACAAATACCACAAGCACCCCATTGATTACAGCAAATGGGGCAGGTGAGAAAGTTTGAGCTGAGAAAAAAGTATCAGCATTTGTTAATCATTTAATGACCTTGTAACAGAACCTTTTAACTTTATACAGGTTTCAGTTCTTTAATCAAGTTTTAGACTAACAAAGACTTTTTGTTACCAGTTACCAGTTTTTGTTTACTGTCCTGACAAGACAACAGTTTTAATACAGAGAAACATTTAGTAAGTTACCTGTCTCTTAGTATCCTCTAGTCAGTGTTGTTTTTTAACCGTTGCTTTTAGCGCCTCTATAATAATCTTTAACAGCAGTTAGTTTGTAGTTGTTAAATGCTGAGTTATCTGTGTTGTGTGGTAAAGAAGCTGCACTGCCTGTTTTAAACACCATCACAGCATTTCCTGGTTTCTTCTGCTGCCACAACCAACCCCCCATTTTAACACTTAAAACTCTTCACAAACTTCACAAACCCCAACATAACAACAGTAACAATATTGATGCATAACAAAGTATTTTGTTAAATGAGGGTTTGTACTAATAATGCACAGTTGTTGGCAGATTACAGGCAGTTTAAAACATACTCTTTACCTGGATAATAACAATGCAAGTTTGGTTTTGGGTTGTTATGTCAGGCCTGTGGTATAATACACTTTGGGTTTCTCAACAATGTTTGTGTAAAGTTTGGCACCTTTGTAAAGGGCAATGACTTACAAGACTTGACACTGTGGAACTCAGAGGGAAGTTGCATCAGTGTTTCTTTGTGATACAGAGGAAGGGGAAACTCAGTTTGTATCGGCACCAGTAAGCAGTACGAGTGAGATAAATACTGTCAAGCTTGTCTCTGTTTCACATCAAGGTTTTCTCCAGACAGATGTTGCACAAATTTACCCAGAAACTACTCGTTGGCTTATACCTTTTAGGAAGACCATAACTTCCTCTATGACTGAGCTATGAATAGAGAATTGGTAAGGTGTCAGACAATCTGGATCCTAGTTTTTAGGCCAAATCGATTCTTTAGATATTCAACATAAAATAACTACCTGTTACCAGTTTACATCTTTGCTTAGTGACACTGGGTTAGTGACACTGGGTTAGTGACACTGGGTTAATTGAAAGTGTTGTTAAGCAACAGGAACCTTCTAGAATGTCCTGTGTCTATAAGGTTCCTGAATGATAAGTATGTGTACTGCTGATGGTAAGAAGGAGGAAACTTGGTAAAATATAGACTTTTATATTACACCACAATTTATCTACATCTCTGTGGTTCCTTACTAATGCCTTGCATTCAGTTATTTACTTTGTAAGACTTGTGTGTTACGGCATGAATAAATATAACAGTATTTTAAGGAATGCTGGTTGTCACATTATGCATAGTACTGTTTTTATTTGCTGTGCACTATTAAATAGGTTAAGCAAAGAGAAACTTTCCCTATAAATGAAGTTACTGATGAACGACAGTAGAGTATGGTGAGTATTATGTTCCTGTAGTTTAACTGGTAGAATATGGTGGCTGCAATGTCAAGGCTGTGGGTTCAATCCCAGAAAACACACGTGGTGGTAAAATGTATATCTTAAACACACTATAAATCTTTGGATAAAAACATTTGCCAAATGCATGAGTGTGAATGAAAATGTTATTAGGAATGTTATTTTAAAGTTTCATTCAAGTCTATGATTCACCTAAACTGATTGTGTGCTGTGTAAATACAACCATAAGACATATAATACAGAATATAAACTCATGCATTCATACATTGATACAGGATTAAAACAGTGTCTGAAAGGGTGCGCAAAATTTAAGTTTTAAATTTGTGTGTGTGGATATTTCATTTTGATAAAAGCATGTTTACTTTTAAGTGATGCAGTAACAGCGTAGACAGAGAAAGTGTAAAAGATATATATTAGACTAATCTATTTGGAAAAATAGTCTCAAACTAGTTTCAGAATGTATTTATCTTTGGCTGTATAATGTTATACACTAGTACTGCATATATAATGTTATGCTGTTGGGTTAATGTTGCCCAGAACAGCCCAATTTGCATGGGTTGCATTTTGAATGTAATTCAGTACTGGAATGTTGGTTTGCTTAGAACGACCATGAAACAGGATGGTTAAACTGTAATTAGGGCTCGAGGAGAAACACAACATTTTTGCAGAAAGGAAACACTCTTGAGAGAAGTTAAAACTAATTATTTAAGCCATCATACTATTGCTTAAAGTGACAACATTAATCAATGTCTGCCTAGTGAAAATCTCTGGCATTCAGACTGTCTTGGTCCTTGATAGAGGAGTTTTCAACTAATAAAGATATGTAAGAATTCCTACCTTAGCTCTTTCTCCAGTGTGGTCTGGCAGCAGACTGAGATCAGGCTTAGACAGAGTCCAGGTTAATAAACTGGACGCTGACTGTTATCAGCAGTGGACAAAACTCCAAACTCCACCCTACCACAAGACTCTTGTTACCCAGTTCCCCTTTTGCTTCCTGCTCATTTTCATACTGTCACTCATGCAGGGCTGCTGTTAACAGTTTCACGCAATATGTTGTAACTCACATCTTGTGTGCTAGTGACCTCTGTAAACATAAAGGTATGCAGGTCAGAGATCATTCATTTTGGTTAACCTTAAACCTGCCTGACTCCTTTGATAAATAAGACAATTGTGGAAGTATTTTGCCTATATAGGCTATAATAATGTATAATACTTTAGGATATTTTAATAGTAAAAGAAATTTGGAAGGTGTTCATTGTTATTAATTAATACAAAAATTAACGTGGTTAACATACTCAAATACTTTATTGCATCTATTTTATTATATGATTTGTGTCGATCACTCATATAAATGCCATCGAAAATGTACATTTTTAAAACAACATCGCGTTGTTTTTATGTCATGGAGTGCTGAATGACACAAAAATGAATCCTTTGACCGACTGAATAAATATGTACATGCACATCTGAAACACTTGGCGGCGCTAGTAGTGAGCAGTTCCGCAGCAAATACAGATGCACAACTAAGATTAACAGTATAAATACATAAGTAGTACTATTACGTTCAAACAACATTGCTTGTTGTTTTTTATGTAATGTTTAAATGTCATAGTAAAACATATTTGTTTTGTAAATACATTTATTGATTGAGCTTACTCTGAAACCTGCTTTATTATTAGTAGATATCAGATGCCACAGATGAAACTTTGAAGATTATAGGAAGCTGGTGTGTATATAAAATACATCTTCAGCAGCATATTGATTGATATTTAGTGTAATGTGCTTGTCAGATGATTAGAATACCAAAGAAACTTCCACAAATGCTTAAAGGTTAGAAAAGACAGCAGCTGTCAAATGATTTGTAAAATAAAAATAGCTGAGTACAGTTAAGAAAGGTTTGGCACTCTTAAAACTAATTTAAAGTGCTAATTAGTTTTATATACAACATAAAATGACAGGTAACTCCATGTAAACTTATGGGACAGTTGTGGCCCACTGGTTAGAGAGTTGGACTTGTAACCAGAAGGTTGTAGGTTTGATTACAATGCTGAGGTGCCCGTGAGAAATTCACCTAACCCCTGATTGGTCCCCAGACACAACAGTGGCACCCGCTCCTCCAAATGTGTGTGTGCTCACATCTTGTACTGTTACCATACCCAACACATATGCTGCTTTCTTTCACTGTCAATCAGTTGAAAAATGTAAAAATGTATTTATTCTACAGCATGTGCAGTTTGATCACATCAGTACAATAATATGTTTTCTTCTTTCTTCAAACTCTCTTGGTTTTGAAACCACATTTAGTTTTCAGAATCATGTGACAGGGTCTGTCATCTTGCTTTTGATAGGCTTGTCAGTGATAAGTATTGTGCCTGTAGGATTGACTGAGACCAGCACCTCTGAGAAAAAGTCCCGGACATCTTTCTTCTTATACACAGGTGGGATCTGCATTACATTGCACTTAGGACTGCAGAGCCGTCATTTAAACACCATCACCACAGAAATGATAAATCTGCATGGGCCAATAATCTCTGTCTATTCATCACTGCCAAGGCCAGGCTGTCACCTGACAAGGGCCGTTCCCACACTTCAAAACTGTCAGCCTGTGAACAGAATGTTGCAGTTGCATTATTTAATGCTGTTAAACCTTGATGGTTTGAAAGGAAACAGGGTGGGCTAAGATAAATTACCTTGAATGTTCGATAGACCTGCCTGCCAAGAGGGTCCTGACTGATGGCAGTAGTTCATTGGCTTTGGGGCAGATGTTTCATAGAGGTCATTGGACCTGAAGTGGGGCAGCCATGATAGCCCACAAAGCCATCTGAGTCTGCTGCTGATCATGGATCAGGCCATTGTTCTCTACGATTTATCTAAACTTAAAGTGTTTACTGTAGACCGATGCACGTTTACTGTTCAATAACTTATGTAATCACAAGGTTTGTGATTTAACAGTAGAAGTGGCTTCTTATATTCATCTGTTATTCTTAATGTCTACAGATGAGATGCTTTAAATCATGTTAGGGTCATTCACCACTTCCTGTCACTGGGACCAGGATCTTCTTATGATCAGCTGTCAAGTTCAGGATGCTTTTCACACTTGTGAAATAAAATAAAAATGCAAGTATTCCAATGTTTCTCATGTCTGCATAAATAGCATGTTTAATGCAAGTTAGGACACTATAATAAAATACTTAAAGATTGTAAATACCTGATTTAAACATTTTTATTCTGGACCAGGATCTTCTGATGATTAGCTGTCAAGTGTAGGATGCTTTTTACACTTGTCCACTGGTCAGTGATGTCTCCATAGTTTTACCAGTAGTTACAGGTCTTACAAATACTCTCATAATGTGACTGAATGTCACAAGGAGAATCAAGAAAGTCTATTGTTTGACTAAGCAGTATTTAGGAAAATAGTGAAACATAAAATAGTCTTATTTTTTTCTATGTACAAAACATTTGACATTAATTAAGTATATTAATTAACTACATGTAAAAATATGTATTAGTGCTCTTAAATACATTGAGATGTCTCACATGTTGATACTGACACTCGTATAATGGCCATTCACAGGGGTATACAGTACCACTGCCTGTCTGGTTTAAAGCTCTTGACATGTTTGTGTAGCCTAAAAAACATCAACATTCCAGAGTAAGACAACAAATCAATTTCTCTGAGCAATTCTTACATTTCTTAGCATAGTTCTCTGACTAGTGTGTCCAAGCTGATGTCAATCAGGCATGAAGCATCCGTCAAATTTTAACAAATCCACACCCCACTCTGCAAAGA
>JAZGTK010004749.1:0-23796 GCA_036877625.1 Ambastaia sidthimunki
ACAGGAGCTCTCGGGTCCTACAGGACTCCCACTGTCACTAAATGTCCTCATAATGCAATTAGAACACTTCAACTGTTACAATAATTCATTTAGAGTTGCTCTGGAATGGCTGGCTTGCTGTGGAGTTTGCATCAAGCGGATCAGATAAGGTTGGCCTTGACTCTAATACTGCGTCATCTAATCTCGCTACACATCTGGTACTGTTGGCATCATAATTTTACTTCATTATTGTCCTCTCATTTACATGAAGATGGTTTAACCAATCTTCAGCTCTAAGTCAATAATTTATTTTGTTTGACTAAATAAGTGTGCATGGAAAATTATAAACAATAAGCTTTACATATTGGCATTGGGCAATAAATCCCACTCTAATTTCTTTAATAGCTGTATCGCAAAGGTGCCTCTAATCTATAGTGCTGTCAAGGATTAGTAGCTGTTTTCTTTTTTAATTTCACAGTTTAGTGTAAAGTTGACTTCAACGTTAGAAATACATGTAAAGTAACCTGCAATTTTATGTTTTAAACAAAGATGGCGATAGAGAGACAAAAGTTATAGATTGCTGCTCTAAATACTGTAGATGCAATAATGTTCTGTTGTAAATGTGCCATTGTTTCTGCCCTACAACAAGTTGGTGGTAACACTGAAATTAACTGATTTTATTCTTCAAATATAATTTAAAATCACAGAAACATGCAAAACGTTTAACAAACAACACTAAATTGTTTGATGAGTTAAACTTCCCTTCCCTTAAGGTAACAAATGCATGTTATCAGTGTGCAGGGTATTCTTACAGTGTGGTTTGTAAAATAAATCACAAATTTATATGTCTGTGGTCAAGAGAATGTTAGGAATGTTCTGTGATGAATTCACCATTTCAGTAACCTGTTGTTTATATAGTGAGGATTCTGTATGCTCAGTGTGACATTGAAGATATATGATACAGTGTCCTCCACAAATGAATCAATTCTCTCCTTCTGCCCTCCTCTGGTGTCCTATCAGGGTGGCATAATACCTTGTCCTAAAAGCTCTCACTGTCCCTCAGTTCAGTTAATGTTTAAATTGAAACTGATTGAAAGCTGTACCAGCCGTGACACTTTACATAACACGGTGGACACAAGACATCTTGTTTTTTTAGATCTTTGATGTGTATGTGTGTTTACATAAAAATAAATAAGACAACCTCAATTCTTTAGTTGCTTGTGTGTGTTTGTATTTGTGTACACGTTTAGCAGAATTTTGACCTGTAATCGTTCAAGGCCGAAAGAGCATGCATACTCTGAATCAGACATTAATTGTATCAGCCTTTTTCCATTATGTACTATTTGTCTGCTAATAGCAGTAAAGGAAAGTGGCTCTATTCATAGAGACCATGAAGGTAGTGCTTCCAATTTGACTAGTATGGTGAGTCACTGTATCACATGAAAAGGACAAATGTAGTTTGACCCTCTTACTCACATCCCTCTAAAATGGCTGATGATCATTTCAAGACAATATGAACATGAACAAATGTGTCATTCTTCAGAGTTTAGTCCTAGTTACATGGCCTGTAGCATTTAGAAGGATCAGTCAGTGCAATATTGATATTCATATGTCTGTGTTATCAGTACTGTACATGGACAAAGCTTGATATCAATTTTAAGCAGATCAGAAATGTCAGTTATAAATATTTATTGGAATCAAATTGAGCAAAGAAGATTGACGAAGACAGACATTGAGAAAGAGTAAAGAAAGATGTGAGGAACATCTGTTGTAGTCTCATAACAGCTGCTGTGCCAACTAACAAAGGTCACGGAAATCTATGTAGTAACATTAAGTTTACAGCGCTTCATTAATTCAGTTCCATTTATTCCTGAATTTAAGGCTTGTGTTCAGATTTCAGTGATCAACATTCTGAGTTATTTAAAACATATCCAACAAAACTTTAAATTTAGTTATGCGATTAAGCTCTTTGTAGTTTTATAGTTTTTTTTAAAAGGATACTAATGAAAATAGAGCTTATATTATCGAATTGAAGTTTTGAAAGCAACTCTAAATACTCACGTTGTTCCATTCAGACATTTAACTAGTCTAGTCTTTTCCATACTAGACCATACTAGTCTTTTCCAGCATTTGTGGCCAGTAACTAAATAAAGCTGATGTGCACTACTGTAGGAAAGATAAGAAGGACATAAAATCAAATGACATTCCAGAAACATTTGGGAAAAGCTGGTCCTGTGGCTCTTTAATTCAGCATGTTTTCTCTTGCACAGACAACATTGGCACAAATCCACTTTTTGGCTCCCCATTACAGAGTAAGAAGGCCATTTACATTCTGCTCTCGTTTGTGCCTAAGGTTTTCAAAATCTGATGGCAGATTTTTCTGCGGTTTTTCTCAAGTACCTCATGTAGTGAGAGTGGTGATGTTTCTCCATCATTGCTCACTTATGGGAATTGTTTAAAAGAACTGACTTAAGAATAAGTCCTTTTTTAAAAATAATTTGGCACAATTTCTGCATGTAATTCCCATAACGTTGTGGGACAAAACCTACAAAGGATGCTGAAATTGGTTGAATGAATGCTGGAAATGAGTTTATGCCGTAAGTATCACTTCCACATGCCTTAATACACTTTTCCTTTCAGGCAGACTCAATTACCTGCCTTTAAAAGGATTCTGTGTGACTCTGTTGACAGATTAGGTCAACTGAAAATGATAAACAGTCTTTTCCTCGTAACGCTTATGTCAATGTCATTGTCTGCAGGTCACCTTCCCAAGGTGACTTTTAAATTCTGCCCTACAGTAGTTTCCTTATTTGCTATATATGATTTTCAATTATAATCTTAGCAACCTCTCTTTTTTTATGTGCCAAGGAATATAAACACTCAAAAGCAAACATAAACATATAAATAAGATACATCCATAATGTAAACTAAGATGCAGCACTGTATAGATTTAGTTAACATTACAAACGATTTCTAAACTCTTTCCTGTTCCAAGGTTATATGTGTAATTGGACACATTTTTTAGATTTTTCATTTTCTTCTGAGCAGCCCGTTGTGTTTAAATGCTTTATGCGGCAAACCCGACCTAAACCCTTGACCTAAAGGACAGAAAACAAGCCCTTTAGACTCATGTCTGCCAAGAGGAAAATTGCACTCCAGTTCTTTATAATGTGGCCTCACAACTTTTCACTAATCATCCATTGTCCTCCAGCATGCACTATGCAGGCTATTGTCTGAATAGATTCAGCCCATCCTTCTTAGCTAGAAATCTATACAGGCATTGTGACCATTTTTGTTTCCTGCAAGGTGACCCTAAGGACACATCTCATGGTTTATTCACAAGGAGCCAGGCTGAGCTCTTTGGATTGTTACACTGTTTAAGCAATTATATGTCTATCAACAGCAACCTGCACATGTAATTTTAAGCATTTTCCTGACGAGGTTATAGATAAGCATTTTGGTTATACCCGTTTCATGCATATAATAGACATGCAGAGCATTTGGTTGAGGTATCTATTGATATTTTATGGTTTCTGACCTTGAATTAATCAAGTGAAGGACAGGACAGACTCCCCTACAACATTGTGCACAATTATTTTTGCTTAATACGGCATGATGTTTTGTCTTTCCTTTTAACTGTATGTTCTTACCAGCATGACCACATCTAAATTCAGCATCAGAAGGTCGAAATTTATGTTTGCTAAAATTGATCTCTTTTCTTCTTATTTTGCCACTTTTGCACGACACACTACCCAAGTTACAAGGGCATTAACATTTTAAACATGAATAAACAATATCCGAATTAAACATCTGACTAGTAATTACATTAATATCCTCACAACCAAAGAAGAAATTCCAAAAGGGGGCGGGGCATCTTATTATGGCTAGACTGTTCTTACTATATGTGTAATTCATGAGCGCTTATAGCTCCTCCCCTTTATAGAGTTGGAAGAGTAACTGAACAGGCATGAAGAATCACTGATGATGTTTTTTAGTGATTCTGCACATGTTGGTTTAGGACTGGAACCAATGATTTTGAAAAATTCTTACTGCTGTTTGTTTGTACAATTGTTTCAACATTCTCTTTTCCACCTTCTTGATTTCATTCATTCTCT
The DNA here is from genome assembly GCA_036877625.1 of Ambastaia sidthimunki. NCBI lineage: Eukaryota > Metazoa > Chordata > Actinopteri > Cypriniformes > Botiidae > Ambastaia > Ambastaia sidthimunki. The sequence goes on from JAZGTK010004749.1 coordinate 4,095, forward strand.
ATCTCAAGAGGTCATCTGGGCAGACGGCTCAACTACCACAGAGGGATCATAATTGAAACCCATAGCTCCATGAAAGATCTTCAACACTGGACTGATTTGCTTTTATTGCCTCTTTAAATGTACTAATGAATTCCCCAAGGTCAAATGTTGGTCTAGAAATTCAGTCTGCCTCTTAAAACACAGATAATAACTTCCGTTGTGTGCATCATAACTGGCCAAAAAAATCAGGCTAAATGTGATTTTCTTTAGGAATCAGATGTTTGTCAGGGTTTACCATGAGAGAGCCTGAGGAAGCTTCTTCTGTATGCAAGTCACAAATGCTTGATTCATGGCACGCAGGAACAGAGCAGATGAGCTTCCTGGCGAAGAATGAAAAGAGAGGGAGATTAATATGGCAATCCCCAGGTAAAACCACTTTGGTAGGGGTATATAAGAGCCCCCATACTTTTAATTCAGGAAACTACTGTCGCGCGATTAATCACTTTGCACTATAAAACAATGTCGCGCTTTAATTGGTGGAATGACATACGCCAAATGTTCCTCAGGTTGAGAGGTGGAAGCGTTCTGCTAGCTGCAAAGAACTTAATGTGTTTGCGTTGTAGTCAAGAATATGTGAGGGGTTTGGAAACATTTTAGGGAGGCAAATACCTGTCTGAGCACTTCATTTTACGAACTAGCCTACATAAAATTACATCTATATGATACAATCTTTTGACTGTATAGACATACAGAAATCAATTTCATAACCTCAACAACCTTATTTGGACAGATGCCATTTCAGTCAGCTGGATCTGTCCATCACGGCTACAGTGATGCACTGTATGTCACAAACACTTCATGGAGTTTATGTCATAATTAAATGCTGAAGAAAGGGGGAAGTTCCTCTTTATATTTTTACTAAGATTTTGTGTTTTGTGAACAAGACTCCTATTTCCACAGAATTTCAGAGAGTTTCTGGTAACCCACCTACTGTATATAGTCAGCTGTTTACAGTCACAATGTTGTTTATGATTGATAATATTTCTGCTTTTCCTATGCAGTGCAATCTGGTCTTTAAAATATATGTATCTGGAGTGTTCTTGTCCCCTGCGGAAAGCTAATAGGATTTACACAGACACTCCTGTCTCAAACTTCACTTAATACATAAATGTGTGACATGCCCTTATCTCAAGCCTGGATTTGACCTTTAGCGTAGCACAAATGTTTTAAAATTGTAAAATGTCACAGTAAAACAGCTCTAAAATATTTTATCAGGTAACTTGCAAATGTGTGCCATGCAGTCACATCTAAGTCTAAGCTAAAATAATTTAGTTATTAAAATAATATAAAGAGCTGGATTCGGAAGAAATAGTTTCTTAAGGTTAAAAACTACATGTATTTAAATATTGTTTGGTGAAGTTGTCATTGACTGTACACTAGTCCTATACCAGCCATGTATATATTTCAAGTGCAGATTTATTGATACCAGTTGTATCGGCAGAAGAAAGTTTGACTTACACTTGAGAGTGTATTTTGAGTGCAGAACCCAATTCAGTAGTCACTGCACTATCTAGGGAGTCACCCTTGTCTCACTGTCCCATTCTTCCAGTACACTACAAATTGTGCTTCCTAGAATGTGAATTGTTTGAATTGCTCAATGGTGTTTTTAACAGCAATGTTGTTGATAAAAATCAGCCTTGTTTTAATGTGCAACATTGTATTCATGTCGCAGGTAATTGAGTCATTAGTGTCCCAATGCTTAGTGGATCAACACCCTTATTAGCGCCCAAATTTGTGCTCATGCTACACTGAGTCATGACAAAGTGATCTAGGGAGTGAGATGAGACACTCTCTCAAAAAAAGTAATTTTGTTCCAAAATTGTTAATGATGCCATCATGTCCCCAGGATAACTGAATACATTAGAATCTCATTGTTCCCATTGCCAGTCTCCTCACTTCCTGGTCATGCCCAATGTCTTGTTCATACTTTAAGTGTTCCCCTCTTATTCCAAGTTGTCCAATTGCACTTGAATTGTAATATTTATAATGTGAAGTTCTCTGTAAAATTGCTATAATGTAATCACATAATAAATTTTACCACTCCTGCCTACATCAAATCGTAACTTAATGGACTCTTTGGCAATTTTTATACCCGTATCTTAGTGAATGTGACACCAAAATATGTTCAGATGATTACAGATGGTATCACTTGCAAAATATGTTTTAATGCAGTATATATAAATATATATATAAAACAGTTTTCCCAGTACACAATGAACAATGACTCCTGCAGAATTTCAAGGGGTTCTGTGCTGTTCATTTGCAAAGCTGTTTGTTTTTCTCCTCCCCTAAGACTGCAGTAGTCTTAGCTTTAAATTATCTACCATGTATGTGATTTAAATATTTATCTTGTCACAGCCTTTAAGACCTCTTGCTCATTTAGATCTTACAGATAATGCCTCAATTCCCAAAGACTTTCTTAGGAAAAAAACATTTAAGTAAACACTTTTCCTTACGTGTCCTCAGTGTTTTGTAAATAAGTGTAAAGTTTACAACAACTTTGTCATCACATTTAAAAATGTAATGGTTGGGGGCAGAATTTATTCTTATGTTTCATTTTAGCATTTTCTGAGAACACAGCTAAGGACAGGTTTCCTATATCTGACATTAACCAGTTACGATCAGAGTCCATATATCAAGTTTTTAGACACTGCATACATTTTAAAGACAGTCAAAGACCAAGGCCAAAATATATAATTTGTGTTGACAGCCTTATCTGTTCTGAAATGTTGACTGAATTCTTCAATGACGCCAACCAAACTGTGCCACCCTAAATCTGTGACATACACCAAAGTTTGCTTAGCAGTAGGAGATTTGGGCTGAGGCTCTTGTGCATACACACAAAGGCTTATGTGGCTGCTTAGTGTCTGAATATGACCACAACTGAAGGGATTTTAGCAGCAGAGAACGAGAAAACATTAATTACGATCTATACTGCTACCAGTTGTACAGATTTGAACACATATTTAAAGGCATAAAGTTAAAAGAAATGTCAATATAGATTATGAAAAGATTTTTACATTAAATAAACAGTATAAAAATTCTGTTTCTATTACCTTCACAGTCTGTTTTTACATTATCCTACCCTTAAAAATAACTTTTGTGTATCCTAATGAAGTCATATCAAATAAGATTTTTACTGGAATAAAACTATCTATTTTTATTTTTTTTTACCTAACAAAACATTTCACAGTGAAATAAGTACAGCTTGACTAAAATGTGTGAGTTGAGTTTTTCATTCCCTTTGCAGTAGTTCAAAATCCTGCAGATGGTATGAGGGAATATATGTGGGCAGTAAGACCCTCTCATGAGCTTTGTAATGTTACATTGTTTACTGAGCAGAGCCGGCAGTCTGCTAGAGGTGTAATAGGTTTCTTTTTTCAGACTGCAGATTTGGTATAAGGCTCAAGGACATGATGTCCACTCCTATCATGTAAAAGGTGACATAACTGACAATGAAAGAAGGCAGCCCTCTGCTTCCAAAATAATAACAAATCTATGTGTGTTAGCTGTAAAACAAATCACATTGTTTGATGTCACACACCTGATATGAGTTGACAGATCAAACAGCTACGGTCATCGCGCATCCTCTGTTTATACAACGCCCTGGTCTGACAAAATATAAATAGTTATTGACAAAGTGACACAATTTTATGCCTTCGGTGCTCTTTTATAGTGATTTAATTGAAAATAGGTGCTGTTAATTAAAGCACTTACATGAGAACAAGTGAAGATGTTTGGCATGCAGAGGAATGGTTGTGAGAGAAGAAACTGACAGAGTGTCAGAGAGCTGCCTCGAGCTCTCAGACAACAGCTGCTCTGAATGAGAGGGCGTCCTGGGGGTACACAGACAATGACTCTCTCTCTACTGGTGGGGGCGGCCAGAGCGTGAGGAGCATCAAAAGTTGGCCTAGAGCCAAAGCATGGATTTGCACTGGAATTATTCAGTTTGTTTTCCCTGTCGTTTCCAAAACTAACATCAACATTTGTTTCTTGAGGTGCGCTGCTTGTCTTGCATGTCATGTTTAGCTGGAAATAAACTGACGGTTCTTGGTAGTGTATTTGTTGTACTGCAGCCACATACTACTGTGGTGAATATCTACAGCTCAGTTGTGAAACACACAAAGGACCGTGTCAATTGCTACAAAGTTATTGGAAGCATTAATGTAGATGAGTTATATAACCAGCATGTCACCTGGAATCGAGGTCCACTAGTTTTGTTAATTATTTCAAATGTTTAGAAATAGTGTGATTCAAATTTGAGATAAATGTAATTTAAGCATGCAGACAGGAAAATAGCAAGATGTAAGACCACCATCCTAGAATTTTGATCCTCATATGCAACCAATACAGGTTATACAGGCAAATGTAAGTTTTCAACAACAGTGATGTTGCTGTATATATCCCTGTTTCTCTCTACTGATTGCTCACAGAAGCTAAGCAGGCTTAGGCCTGGCTGGTACCTGAATGGGAGACCACTCAGTCCTTCACATGTAAAATGGGTGTCCAGCCTCTGTGTTAAAAGTCTATTAAAAATTCCAGGGGTTTTTCTTAAAAAAAAATAGGTATAACATTGTGATCTTGCCAGGTGTTTTCCATTGGCCTGAAAATAATACCTGTACACATGGATATAGGCAACATGACTGTACTCTCCTTTCTACTGATAGCTAGTGTGTGTAGGGTGTTGTGTAGGGTGCTGTTTAGCATCATTTAGCTGGATGCTACTCACCACTATATAAATGCTTTGAGTGAATATACAGTAAAGCACTATATAAACATTTTATTGAATTAATGTATAAATATTTAAACATTTTATAAATTACTTTCTATGATGTAATTTTAATACATATAAAATGTCTTGTTAACATTCACATTGACAAAGTAGTTCTGTTATTTCAATTGCAATAAAAGCTCTAGAATTAAATTAATGCTATTTTCATATAATATTGTTTGATTTATTAAGCAGACCAGGCCTAGCAAATGTAAGGTACTGTGCTTGTAATTGAGTTTGTGCATGGCTTTTAATGGCACTTGAGGCTGACGTTTTATAGATGTTGTGTCCTTAGTCAATTGGTTGGAGTCTGTCACAAATGATGGTTAATTAAATTTGTAAGCATCTGTGAAGAGCACAAAAGTCACATAAACCGGCTATGGTCAACAAATTCTAATTTCCAGGTCATTGTGTGTTATGTGATGAAAAAGGTTGTTTTATTATTTTCTGGCCATAAAAATATTGACCATGAAAAAATGTTCTGATGACATGTACAGTTACATAATTTTGTATGCAAAAAGATAGGGTCAAACATAGAGACTTAATAGGGAACTGCTTAAATTTAGACTGGAGACTAAATGGGGGGTGGTGTTTGTTTTATTCCAGGTTTTATTTCTCCATTTTTTGTTTTTAAAAAGCCAATTTATGTATAGGGAAATATTAAAACCTTGGCTACAAAAATCTTTGAAAAATATCATGACCAAGAATAAAAGATTTTGTTTATTGAACACACAATTTGACATTTCTGACATTTTCCCAGAATACGTCTCAACAGTGGGGCTTGTTGTTGGCACAACGGTACCTATCATAAAAAAACTTATTATAGGCTTTTCAGCCAAATTCAATGTAATAGTTTATGAAACAGAGTTAATGAAACATATTGATCTTTACTGCCACCGTGTGGTAGATACATTTTGAAGCGAAATATATTTTGCTTTTTACGAGCAGACGTACTTGTGACGCAGGCTTGTTCACTTTAACTTATATTTTTCCACTATACCAGGATTTTGTCATGAAGTATGAGCCTCAGTGAGGGGAGTAATAATCTGAAGATGCAGAGAAATGCATATTTTAGGGAGGGGTTGGGGTGGATTCGTTATAAGAACGTTATTAAAACATTTTAAAATACTGTAATGTTGAAGTAACTATTTTTGAATAACGTTTTTGATAAATGAGATATAATATTCGTTCGTCTAAAGTTACTGCAAGAACGTTTTTTGATAACTCTGAGAGAACGTTAGCCAACGTTCTGAGAACGTTCCCTGTCATCTGGGTTTCTCTTAATATGTCTACTTGCATTACATAATGCATGATTTGTAAGTCAATTATGTTTGTTCAGTAGCAAAATATGTTTAACTAGAGCTTAAATAAGAATTCTTATCATTACACCATTAAAACCACAGACTTTCATCATCTCTGGTATTAAAAGTAGTCAATGGATTGGTAATGCTTTAGGTCCTCGATCAAGTTAACCAAGTTTACAGGTTAGTTATGTGTCCATCACTGTCTTGGACTGAAACAGAGAAAAATAAAACAGCCCTCATATTAAGAGAAAGGCCATAGATGACTGCAAGTTATAAACTTCATAGTATACTTTTAAATGACAAATGGTCGGAGTGATGAAAAATGTGAGCTAGCCTCTTTCATCTCGTGTCTTGTAAATTTATCATGGGTCTTTTGTGTCCTTCTCAGAAACCTCCGTGTCTCATTTCTGTTTTCCAGAAAGGGTGTTGTTGCAGTGCATGTATTATGAATGAATGTTGCAGAGACGGCTCCTGTTTGGAATAGCCTTTATTCGGTATTCATAAGGTAAACGTCCTATTTGACATTTTAACGCATATTTTGTCTGTGTTCAACCTGCATCAGTTGAAATAACACCGCTTTAGGTGATGTGAATTAGGCACTAGGACCCTGGGGTGCTGTTCTTATCCTCCCAAGGCACAATGCAATTTGCATGCATTTGTTCAACAAGCCAAACACGGGTGTATGTAAGTGCAACCTAAACCACCGGAAGATCTAGGAACAGACTGACACACTCACTACTCTGCAAGAAGCACATATCGGTACAGGATTATTGTCAGGATGGGAAGCTTTCAATCTCTGCCGGATGACCATCATTATCGAACTCTGTCCAAAAAGACAGGCTGTGAGTGAAACTGTTACGATTAAGGGTCTACATTAAATGTTTAACGTTGTTGATGTCACATTGTTTCTACTGTAAGGTTGAAGAGATGCGGCACCTTTACATGCGAACGAAAAAAACTACGCAGAGAGCTGTTTGTAGTGCTGTCTTTTTGCAACTTAAATATGTTAGTTGTGTCCAGTTCATTGAAATGTTATGCTACGGGACAATACGCAGTTTCATATAGTTATCTGCATGTCTGAATATCTACTGTCACTGCCTGCATTTAAATACATGTTTATGCGAATTCATGTTCACATCATAGATGTATTGCTGTTTATATATAATTGTTGATGTAAACAAAAGATGACAAAGGTTTGCATCCTCATATGGAAATATGCGGAGAGCATCTGGCTTTGCGAGTGGTTATGGATGTTTGATTTAATACCGCTGTTTTGCAGGCCCAAGGTAGGATCGTAAATTTGCCTGCATGACTTTTGTCATCATTCATAATTCAGTTAGAAGAGTCAAACAACACAACAAAATCTAATTCAGTTCAATTCAAACTGTTGTTTTAAAGAATCTTTACAGAAAATGCATTTCAGAACAAAGAGTTGAGACATAAGAAAACAATATAGCAATAACAAAAATGTTAGAAAACAGGTACATTATAAAATATATAATTGTATTTATGTATCATATAAAGAAGTCAGCTTAAACTTCATGCATAGCATATAAGTGTCAGTGAGGGAGTTCATGTGTTTTGTAATCACCTCTTGTTTTTACTCTTTTCTAACAGTTTCACTAGAACAGATCAGGATCCTCCACAATCGTTTCAAACAGCTCAGTCAAAATGAGGAAACGCTACGGTAATCTGACTGCTGACTTTTGTTTTGTTCAATTACTTTTGTAATTTTTCAAAAATCGAATCAAACCAGTTGTGCTGGTATTAGAAGACTGCTGTGTTTTGTTTTCTTGGTCTTTGTTGGGTGGTTGGTTGGTTATATAACAGTTTATATACACAATAGTTTATATACACGCATAAATTAAAACACCTGACTGTACATTTTACACCTTATTATTTTTTTGTGTTCTCATTTAAAGGAGAGATGACCTTAAAACACTACAAGACCTGGAAAGCAACCCTATTCGGTCCCAAATTATAGAGGCCTTCTTCGATAGAAGGTTTGTAATTCTCAACACATGGTCTGTAATGTTTTTTGTATTAGTGGTGGTAACTTTTTTAAGGGTTGTTACTATGTCACAGAAATGTCACAGTGTCTTTCTTTAACAAGGATATGAAACTAAACCTTTATGGTAAAGGGAAGTGTTTTTTACAGTGTGTTGTTGTTTCTGTAATGTATAGCTTACCTTATTGTGGCTTATAATTACTGCCTACAACTTTGTAATGCTGTAATACATACCCTTTGCCCCTCTAGCACCATCTCAGTTTGAACAATATATTTGCAGGTTACTTTATGTACTTTACATATGTTAAAATATATATAACCTTGTAAAAAGCTACTAACATAGTGTATGGTGTTGCAGCTTTATCAACACTGTGTTTGCCATTGTATTACCACTAGCTTAATGCCACTCCATCCTTAATTTATTATTCAACCATTTGTTCAATTGATCATAAATAAATAAACAGTTCTGGCACATCTAGCTGATGTGTAGGACACAATATAATAGAAAGAATCGAATATTAGAACAATAGAAATCTCACACACTCTCATAGGCTGCCTGAAGCAAACAAATTAAAACATATTAAACACGCTTATCTTTCACAGAAACTTCCAGAAAGATGGTGTCGGACCTGTGGAGGAAATTGGTTTTGAGGAATTCCTCACTGTCATGTCGTACTTCCGAGCACCAGCTCTTCACATCACAGAGGAGCAGAGAGAGGAGATTAGGAGAGCAAAACTGCGCTGTAAGAACATGTTGTAAAGCCTGAATGAACAAACATGATATTCAAAAATTCTCTGGAAACCTGGATCCTTAGTAGTGTTGGAAAGCGTGGAAGTGAAAGGTACCAGTGAACAGTGGCATCATTTAACAACACTGTTAATTCTCTTTCTTGATAGTCCTGTTTAATATGCATGACACAGACAATGATGGAACCATAACACTGGAGGAATACAGACATGTAAGACGCTGTTCAATTAAATTCATGTGATTTATAAAACAGATTTTAAATGGGAGGCATTCTTGATTAGTTTACAGATTTTTAGCAGAGGTTATGGCATGTGTTGTTCTCTCTTCAGGTTGTGGAGGAGCTGCTGTCTCGCAGTGGAGCGCTTGGAAGAGAGACAGCCAAGGGCATTGCAGATGCTGCAATGCTGGAGGTTGCCAGCATCTCAGTAGGTCCCATGGTATGTTATCTAAAAGCTGGACATCCAACATTTTGAGGAGTGTATCAGKCAATATATCGATCAGTTAATCCACCAATCAATTTTCACACTTCTCTTATTCTCTCTCTCTCTCTCTCTCTCTCTCTCTCTCTCTCTCTTTCTTTCTCTCTCTTTCTCTCTCTTCTTCACACACACACACACACACACACACAAACATTAGGTTTATATTCTTTGTGGGGACTTTCCAGAGACATAATAACTTATATACTGTATACTGTATAAACTGTATACTGCACATAGTCTCTTACTTACCCATCTGTTTGCTTGTTTTACTTCCAGGCACCTGATGAGTTTTATGAAGGGATTACATTTGAGCATTTTTTGAAGGTTTGTAAAGTTTATATTTTATTTGCGCAAGACAGCTTGTTGTTATATTACATTAGCATTAAAATGTAATATAACCACCATCATGCACCACCATTATAATCACCAGACATTATACAGTCTAAGCTCATGAGACTGACCATATTATTCTTCTGTATTTACTACTCAACAGATTCTTAAAGGAATTGAAATTGAGACAAGAATGAACATTCGTTTCTTAAACATGGACACAACTGTGCTTTGTAAATAATGCTCTGTCTTAATGATGAATGCCACTTTCCTGGTAAAAGGACCTCTTTTTGCACTTTATTAGATGAGACCAGAATTATTTGCATAGATTTATTTATTATATTATTTTAACAAAAGTTTGCAATACCAAAAATTATCTGGTTATTAGAAACCCAGTTGTTTTGGCATGTACATATTTTGTTACAGTAGGTGAAGTAAGTCATTACTTCTATACAATTAAAACTAGACTTTTATTTATTTTATTTACTTATTTTTGAAAGTTTAATTATTGCAAAAGGTAACTGTAGTCCTAAAATCATATTTATTCTAACAGCATGTTTATAAATAATGCTTATAAAAATAACCAAATCTAAATATATTTTCAAATATTTATTTTTCCCATAATACTTTTTAAAATAATACTTTGGACTGCAGTCTTAAGTAAAGAACTGCACTTACTCCCATCAACCAGCAGGTATCGCTAATGTAGTAATTTTGTATGTATTTTGTGGGTATAGAAATACTCAGGTATACATAGGTACAGTACAGTACTTACACAACCAATAAGCATGTTTCAGTAGCATGTATGGGTAAAAACGCTGCATTTCAAACAATAAAAATCTACATAGACAATGATGTCACTATAGCCTGTGACAATGATAATCTGTAATTTATAGTGGGCACCAAAGACCTTTAAACAAAACCGGCATGTATAATTCAATAATAAAATACACTTAAAGACACAGAGCCCACGTTTGGGCTTTACAGTATGCTGTGTTAGCTGTTATTATACTCAGATTGTACAGACATTACAGATTATATTGTATAATCTGAGTGTACTAAATCTTAAAGTGTATAAATATGCTTTGCTTGGAGCGTTTAAAGCACTTTAACTTGCAAAAAAATGCACCTACAGTAGCAATTCCTTTGTGAAGGAGCCAGAATGTGTCACACAATGAAGAAATTAAATGGAACAAAGATTTTACATGCAATAACTGTAATTTGCAAACTGCATTTACCACAATAAAAAGGCATCTTGCAACACTGAAATTTTCTGGTGTTTTTTTCTGAAAGAATTCAGAGCATTTCTCAGATCGCTTCAGTATTTGACAGGAAAAGAAGACGATCACTTTCATATTTCGTGTGAAAGTGCCATGTGAGGTTGCCAAAACAAGACAGGAAGAAGGGTTTTCACACAAGCACCTGTTTTGATTGTGCATGATTTGATTAGGGGTCTCCCCCACCGCAACCTACCTACTAGAAAGTTTCTGCGACCCACTACCCTTGTACTATTTCACGAAAAATGTATTTCACAAAATGTGCCACTCCCCTGTTTTGCTTGTAACTAGTGCATCACTACAAAATCCCCATCTGTTTCTACAGAAATTATAACAATAACCTTTAAGACATCAGGAAGTTTGATGTAAAGCTTGATGTTTAATATAATTGGACATTTGCTAAAAATGTTTTGCTATCAGAGAGGTAAAAAAGCCATATTTTATATAAGTGGGTTTGTAAGGCCAAGGCTTGTGTATGTAAAACCAGTGCTCTACAAGGCTGGCCATAGGTTGGTGCATATTTCTTTAAAAAGGCCATATCAAGTTTAGCAATATAAAACAATATTCTGAAAGCAAAACATAATGGTCTTGTTGGGATCATTTCTTTCATTTGGGATATTTAGGCAAGCTATTAATGGTTTAGGAATGTACAGGAACCCTGCAGATCTCAGCCAAACTGCCAAAACTGAGATGATTTGCTATTCAACAGAATAATGAAGTTTTATTGTAGATACCGTCAGTGATTTGCAAAATGGAAACAGAATGCAGCAAATGAGATGATACTAGGTAGCTTTTCAATTTCAAATTAATAATGTGTTACTTTTCCAGACATGTTGCTTTCTTTTTGTAATCTAATTTCTAGTTTAAAATAATGCTGTTGTGTTAGAATTGGCCGTTGAAAAAGCAACAATGACGCTATTTTCATGCCACTGTTTATCCTTATAAAAGGTTGCCATGCAAAACTCATTACTTGACCTACAATGAATCTTTCCACTTCCATTTTCACAAAACCGTGTGACTAGGACAAAGTGCGTGAGATGGCACTTTTTGTGCCATCATCCACTCACAGCATATAATTGATAAATCAGAGTAAAAAACTCAATTAATTAATTAATTAATTATTATTGTGACTGTGTATCTCTAATGGTGTTACATTTTATTTGGTGTTAGTTTTATTTGCATTGTGGTGCATTAATATTACTGTCTGTGTCTTTGATTGTGCTTTGATTGTCTGTGTCAGCAGTTTACTTAATGAAAAAGAAGAACAAGTTTTCTTTGTCCATGTTTGCAACTTTGCATTTATGACAAAAAAACAAAGTTTCTTTGTATAACACATACAGTTTTCATAGAAATAGTACCAAAATATACACATACATTCAGAAGCACAACAAAAGTCACAGACATACACAATTGTGCAGAGTGACACAAACTAACAATGGAAGAGTTTGAGATTCACTCACATGGACACAAACAAGCACTCATACCTTGTGACAGAGGAGACGGCTAGTCAGTTTTTTTTCCTTTCTGATGTGGTGAAATGAATGCGTCATTATGGCTGATATCACAGTCTCTTGCACTTCCTTTCTTCTAAAATGGTCTCAACACAAGGCCGTGTCTGAGACAGTACATCAGTTTTACTAGGGTATTTGGGTCCTGCCATCCGTTAGCAGTGACCACAAAAGCCAATATGGCTAACTTGTCACATCACCGTCAATTTCTGTGTTATCAAAACAACTACTTGCATAACCTCACAGAGTGTTGTTAAGTATCTTGAGTAACTGTTTATAATGGTTTTGAACATTCTTTCTTGGATGGCAAATGGAACCTGTGCAATAAACTACAGGTTTGATGACAGCTGATGCTTTATAACTAAATAACACAACTTAAGGACCTACACTACAGCACTCAATGACAGACAGATAAAATGGTCCATTTTGCTTTAAATAAACATAACACTCATCAGTTTGTATAACCCCTATAACAGTTTGCATAACCTTTCGGTACATATAAGGATAAAACAATTAAGGCAGAAATAAATTAAATGAATAAATATTGTATATCAACATGAATCAGTACATCTCCTCCACAGTAATATATGCATAAAAATAAATAGTAATAAATTACATAATTTTGTGCCACTGAATGCATTTTAGTACAGAGACAGTATTTCGGTCCTTCTTCTGCAATTTTTACCCCTCAGCGACTTAAGTTCTGAAAATGCATGACTAAGGAGCTCCTGCAGCCGCGACAGGACAATGCAACCGTAGACCTTCTGCTGGAAAGTATTTTGTGCAGGGGGAATTCCGGTTGGCCTATCCGCTGGCTCAGGAATAGGTATATTTGGCTGCAGAATTTGCAGGAGACAGTTCACTCTCATAGCAATGTGGCCAACACGCACAATCGTACCGTTAAGCCTCTCAGCCACAACATTGGTTGGAGGTTCCAGGTCTTTCTGTTGCTCCTTCACTGTCTTTAGATGCGGAAGAAATTCCTTTAGACGGGTATAAACACTCAGGATGCGCTCGGACGTGCTCTGGCCTGAGATTGTTGATACTGGTACATTGTCCATTTGCATATCACAGATCAGGTCTGTAGAATCTCCTTGAATAGCTTTCTGAATGAGAGAACGCATGAGTCAAGACAAGACATAAACCAAAGCAATTTGGTTTCAATTGTGTAGTTTCAAACCTTGATAAAATAGAATAACCTTTTTTGACTTCACTCCTCTAAACTAAAATTCCAGTACTGTCATATTTTTAGCCCTTGGGTAAATAAGGGATACAATAAAAATGGTGGAATTTATTCATTGCAATATTGCTTGGCAAAATTCCTTGGTGTGAAATAGGTTGTCAGTTAATCTAAAATTAGATTTTGTGATGCATCATGCACCGTACTAATTTCCACATATTTCTATTTATGTACAGTATATACTGTCACATCTAAATTTACAGTTCCCACATCCCCACAGACTCACATACCCAACATATCAGTTTTGTCAATGGGAGGAATCACCACACTGGATGTGGAAACCCCCTAAGCAACTGTTAAGCAACTGCTACCATATTAGGCGTATCTTGTCACAGCATCTATTTTGATTTACCAATCACAGCTGATCTTAAATGCAAGATAGGATCATTGATCCTAGATGTAGTGTGTGATTGTACTTCATCCCAGAAACTCAATCAAGTATACCTAGACAGTACTTACATATATTTGTAAAAGTTCTGCAGTGCTTGAGTTCACAAACTTTGTGAGCTTTAGACCTCTGTGAAGATGCTGGCTACAGCTTTGGTTCTTGCATGCCATTGGCTGCATTGACTCAACCGCAGTGATGAAGAGGCAAAGAAGGATTATTCCTGAAAGAACAAATAACAAACATTGACATTAAAGCCACTTTTCACAAACTGACAAGCATCATTCAATTATATGAGAACATCATATCTAGAGCTCCACTTTCTGATTGTGTTGCTCTTAATGGGACCATGTTGACCAGGTGAGATCCATATGGTAAATATCCAACCCCAATAAAACGCACCTTATCCAGCCAATCACAGTCTTAGAATTGACTTGAAAATTTGTCAATTTTGAAAATTTTGAAAATTACAGGCAGACATGTGGCTCTTCAGAAAGGTATACAGTACCCAGGTGTTCAGGACTAAACACCCCTGATATAAGTGCTCTTTACACTGTGATTCCATCTGGTTACATCTCATGAGTGTACAAATATGACTTTTATTGCAACATACTTTCACAAATGTGTACTTCTTTTAAATGTATTAAAACCAAATCCCTAACTGAATTGCAAAAACCACAATATTCTATTTTTGACCTCCAAGTATGACTGTAAGCATGTGGTTATGCATGCAGTGCGGTTAATGTACTTACTGAATTTTGCTTGTGATCTCTGAGGTAGCCAGATCATGTTCCTAACATGACAGTTCATTCTCCGTTTAGAGACTTACAAGTTTCAAACTGGTCATGATCACAACTCTGAAAAAGTTTTTAAAGTCTGAAACCACACATTTGTCACTGAAGGAAATGACGTGGTCGGCTTTCTGAGGCAACAAGATTTCCCAGAATTTTTTTCTCTTTGTGTCTTCATATCACATGTGCTATGTGTAATGTTCCCTCCTTCTATAGTTAACACCCAATTTTCATTTACGAGCGTCTTCTCCTGCGATACAGGGTTTGTGTGTATTAAGTAGTCGCTTATTTCTGTTCAGTTAGCCTATGAGTAAAAACTTTGCCAAAATGAATAAATGACAAGATTATGCTATTGATTTAAATAAATAAATACGTAATATGTAAATAATAAAAAGAAACTGATTTTTATGTTGCGCAATGTTAAATAACTTCATGTGACTGATATGTGATCTATATGTTTATATATGCAGATATTTTATAACGTGAAGTAGATTTTGTAAATGGCAATCAAAGGGAAACATTTATAAGTGTACTTGTGCAATGCTGCCTATTGTCATCTGTAACAGCACATTTTAAAATCACACTTTTTTGGCAAGTTTTACATTCTGTTCATTGTTTTCATTTAGTGTATAATGGTGTTCAGAGATTTTGCTCAGAAAGTTTTGAACAGGAACCGAGGTCCAGCACAGCCCTCTGTAGCTCATGCTCTGAACTCAACAGGAAGTTGTCTTGTAATAGGAAGGTAGTTTCTCAACACAAGATTTTCACTAATACCTTCAGATCTTCTTGTATCTTTTCCAAAACACTTGTATGATGTTAACTATGAGCTAAGCTTTACTGTGTCCTCTCATGACTCTGGCCTAAGAGGGAAATCCCAGAGTCAAGTTTAAAACATGCACAAACTTACTATAGCCCACCATTTGAAGACACAGCTGATTTCACAGCCACATCTGTACAAATACAAAGCTTGTGTCTATTTAAGCATAAGTTTGATGCTGATGTGGTAAGTTAAAGTGGGGTCAATGGGGAAAGCAGTGTCTTCTCAGCAAAACACACAGAACAGCATTTCAGTATCTGGTACTTTCCACAATTCTTACCAAAAAGCATCAAACTAAAAAGGTAAAGTGTGATGGGAATGAGGATAAAAGAGAGTTTTATATAAACTATAAACTAGCTTTGTGTTGTATTGTGCATAAAAAGCATAACTTTCTGTTTTATCTCATTTTTCATGAGTTTAAATGTCGACGTGCCATCTTAGTGTGAGAACAGCTTAATGATGCACCTTCATTCTGCTTATGCATCAACTTTTTATGTTTATCAAGTATGATAATTTCAGTCACATCTTTGGAACTGTGACAGTGATAGTTCAGCAACACTAGTGCGTGTAGTGTCTGACAGGCAAAAAGATAAAAGACACTATCTCTTAACCTCTAAACCACATTGGAAATGCTTTACTTGAGAGTGTAAGGAAATCCCCAAGTCCATTTATGTATTTCTCATAATTATGAATACCTCGTTAGAAGTCTTGGTATAAACTGACCTCAAACAAAATTCAAGTGGAATCTGACACAGTTAAGCAAACAATGAGGACAACTGCCATTGTAACAGAAGCAGACGCGAATGATGATTGAGCATCACTGAAACATGGCGAAATACTTTGAAAATGTGTGGTAAGTGATAAAAAGTACCACAAATAGTAAAAGTAATGGTGCAGGTCTTTAAACAGGGTGTCAAGTGCGTAATGTTAGTGTTAGTAAAAATATCACGCGCACACGCGCGCACGTACGCGATTGCCCGCGGTAGGCATTGCGTAACTCACTCTGTCCCACCGGATCTGTTTGCTTCTTCCTCCTCCCTCTCAGGAAGTGCAGCCGCTAGTAGTCTGAAGAGAGACTCGGTACCCCCGTTATCACCGTACCGACCGTCTTCGCGTCATTAATCTCGACGCCCTGCCCGTTTTTGCAGGGGCATATGAGCAACATACGCAAGTAGCAGATGAACGGTGAGAACGATGCGCTGGAAGCAGGCTGTGTGCGGGCAGCAGCGAGAAGCAGCGGCATCGTCCTCAGCATCAGCAGCAGGGCGCTCGGTTAGCGCCCACCCCCACTCGCTTCGTCTTTTCCTCCCCCCCTGCAGAAGCATGCTTGCGTGAGGGATGAGGCTGGAGACAGGGACATCAGGCCAGAGCTGCGGCCTTCTTATTATTGCAAGAGCCGGGCTCGTCATCATCGCAGCAGCAGCAGCATCCGCCAACGCTTTGCCATCATCACACCAGCATCTTTGGTAGGCAGCCTATGTCTCGTCTTCTTCGCTCCGTTTTTGCATAAGAAACGCAGGCCTGTCATGGTCATCCACTCAACCTCACATCAGTAGCCATGGCAACCACATCCTGTTAATAAGCGCTTTTTCATCCTCCTATGTCTTTCTGTCTCCGGATCGCAGGCTTATTTTCTACTACTGTGACCATTACGAAGCTATCGCATAATTGTTATTTTAGTAAAAGTATTGTGCTTGAGAGGTCTTTCCTTAAACTGTACATGATGTACGGTATGTCTCTATGTATGTTTCCCCGTCTGACACACATATGTGTATATATAGGGAACGCTAGTTCTATATAGGCTAATTGTCACACTTTAAAATATATATAGACAGAGATAGAGAGAGTGCTAATATTAACAGATAGGCAGATTGGCTTTCTCATGGGGGGGGGGAGACTTTCGAGGTATTATCAATGATTAATCACCCCCCCATACACAATGTCCCTTTCCACCAAAATAAACAAATTTACAAAAAATTATTAATATAACTTAATCCAGGCTTTTCATAAAAAAGCAATCAAAAAAGTTTATACTTATATTGTCATTTTGTTGATTAAACCCAAAATATTTTCTTTATTTTTATGCATTTGGCAGTCGCTTTTTTCCAAAGGGACTTACAGTGCATTCAAGTTATATGTTTAATCAATTTGTGTGTGTGTGTTTTATTGGAATCAAACACACAACGTTTGCGCTGCTAACACAATGCTCTACTTATTAAGCAACAGGAACAAATCATTATTAAACTTAGACTAAAACATATTACCAATACATTCACAATATATACATATACATTTTAAGGATTTGGAATTCATATGTAATTGTAACATTATGGAAGTTGCCAAAGTTTGGTAGGTGGGTTAGAGGTTAAAACAATTGTTTTGTCCTTAGTTGGCCTACATGACCTTTGACCCCCACCACACTGTGTGCAGGTCAGTGAGCAGATCCAGGAGCATGAGCAGGAAGCTGTGTGGCGCGAGCAGATGTCAGGGTATAAGCGCATGCAGCGGCAGCACCAGAAGCAGCTGATTGCCCTGGAGAACAGGCTGAAGGCCGAGATGGATGAGCACAAGCTCCGGCTGCAGAAGGAAGTGGAGACCCAGGCTAATAACACCTACATTGAACTCGAACGGTTGGCCAAGAAGCAAGCTGTACAAATGGACAAGGAGGTTTGTGGTCATACTTTACACACAGCAGAGCATCAGGAGGGAGTCGGGTACCAAGTGTAAAAAAAGATGTCACACTTTTTAGTCTGTCTGTTGAAGGTGTAACGTGAACATGGATTATGTAAATTGTGACTTCTTATTTTATAAAATCTATACAGAAATAAAATATATGACCACATAAACACACACACACCAATGGGTCCAGGTCTGGGCTTTGTTCTTCACACCAGACTCAGTAAACCATGTCTGTGTTAAGGTTTCCTTATGCACAGAACATTGTTTTTCTGGATTACAAAAAGACACTCCTCAAACTGTTGCAACAAAGTTGAAATTCCTAGGAATGTCATTGTATGTCATTGGGTTTTCCACATATCTTGGGTATATAGTGTATTGTCATTAAGGTTTTACTTATTCTCAGCTGACCACAGTGAACTTTATGTGATACTCATCCTGCCCTGTGCCTGGATGATACATCTGTCTGTTAAATGTTCAAAACTCAGTTGTTACTTTATCTTTCTTCAATAGATAAAAGCCACAGCAGCAGAAGAGAAGAGAATCCAGCAACAGATCTTGGTCCAGCAAAAGAAGGAACTGACCACCTTCTTGGACACACAGAAAAAGCAGTACAGACTATGCAGAGAAAGGGTGAAAGAGGTAGGAACAAGAGCAGTTGTATTTTTATGTACTGGCTTCCTCCCCTGGTCTCAATGATAAGGCCATAGAAGATCTCACTGCCCCCCAAATACAAGAACCGGGATAATATTTACAGGTGCCCACCTTTTATAACGGCCCTGAATAGGACTCAGGGCCTAAGAATTATAAGTTAATTAATAAGTTTATATTACCTGTAATAGGTGGATAACTTTGCCACCTATGACCACTAGGTTGCTAGTGAGATATCACCATTGTTCCATT
Organism: Ambastaia sidthimunki; assembly: GCA_036877625.1. Lineage (NCBI taxonomy): Eukaryota > Metazoa > Chordata > Actinopteri > Cypriniformes > Botiidae > Ambastaia > Ambastaia sidthimunki. The sequence goes on from JAZGTK010004749.1 coordinate 23,371, forward strand.
GTTTCATCCCCATTGAACAAGGCACTTCACAGGTTGTTCCAAGGAGAATTGTTCCTGTAATCAGTGTTCTGCTTTGGATAAAAGATTTACTTGTAGTGCTATAAAACTACAAGGGTTTTATATCTTATTGCCATCCCACTGTAAACGTGATGAAAACGGTCACCTGTATTAGTCTGCCCTAAACTTTAGATGTCCTGTGTTTGTTGCTCTGGGACCTAAGGTTTCTCAACATTCAAATTAACCCTTTCTTCATACAACAGGAAATGAACGAAGACCCTGATACCCCAAAAGAGGAGAAACAGGAGCGCCTGTCACGGCATAAAGAAACAATGCAGCGCTCCCAGGCAGAGGAGGAGGCCCAGCTGTTGAACCAGCAAAGACTGGTTTACGAAAGGAGCTGTCGTGCTTTAAAAAGAAGAAGCCTCA
>JAZGTK010004750.1:0-14098 GCA_036877625.1 Ambastaia sidthimunki
AAAAACCCAGTACATAAGACACATTTATGTGTCTTACATGTCAAAATCATTTATTTAGAGGACTGAGGGAGGTGCCATTCGTTCTGTGGTGGATGGGCAGGAAGTAAATGAACCCCACACAGTGATGGTAAGGTGAGCACTTCCTGTGAGTGAAGGAAAATGATTACAGCACTATTCCATCTGCCTCAGTCTATTCTATCTGAAGTTGACCCCGGATTACACACACACACCTCAGCTGGGGAGTGAGCTGTGAGTCCTCAGCCATCTCTTTCTATGATAGCTGTGTTTCAATCACTGGAAACAGCTCTACCTCAGAGAGAGCGAGCAGCTCATTAATCCTCAGACTGACTTCGCATTGGAGATGGTGTAATTCTATGAAGGTGATCAATCACCTGCCCGAGCTGAGGCCACATCTTTCTTTCTCTCTCTGGGCTCCTAAACTGCTTCTGAGGGGCTCTGATGGATGCTTGCTCTCTGGTTGGGCAGGTGAAACCTGCATTACCATTTCCATTGCTCTCTCTCTCTCTCTCTCTCTCTCTCTCTCTCCTTCCTCCTCTCACAGGACACATTCCTCTGACAATATCATTCAATTTCTTATAAAGTGTGTGTGTGTGTGGTTGGCTGGTGACTCACCAGGGTTAGCAGAAAAAACAGAGGCTGCTCTGATAAGGTCAGACTGCACACAAGCGCTGCAGGCAACTAAATTACCTCCCTTTATTCACGGAGCATTCAACTCACACACACACAGCCATCACACACACACACACATACATTCAGCCATCACACACATGACCTAAAGGGAAGGTCCCCACAAACGCTCACCCCGAGCCAGACAATCAAAACCAAGTATGTGATGTCTCAAACGAAACCTTTCAGATCTCAGGCAGAGCAACAGAAGTGTGTTTTTAGATGTACACAATCACTCAGTTACTCTGAGACCGTCCTGTTAAGCTTAAGATGAAGACAAACACCACAGCTCAAAGATATCATCAGCACACATCACTAGCTGTCTGTCTGACTGCCTGTCTGTCCATCTATCCATCCATCCATGTTCAGTACTGGCTAATAAAAAAAGTCTGCTGGCAATAAGATTAATACAGCAATAGTTTATAATTAAAAATAGATAACAGTTTAATAGTAAGATAATGCTATCTGTCTATGAGCTGATACAGCAATACAGCAATGACTGATTGATGAAGAATACGTACTGTACAAAACAAAGCACAAGCAAATGAGGGAAAATAAGTGTAGGCGCTTGGTAACATCCATAAATTCATAGATGCTTTTAGCTTTTTTCCTGCTTCCTCTGCAGCATAATGATCCCATTTATAAGAGGCAGACGGACATTATATAACGTTTCCACAGCAAGCAAGATGTTAAAAGAACAAGAGCCTTCTGTGATGGTGATAAAATGTTAAAATAACACCCTGTATACAGTATCTAGTGTGTTTTATATATACATATACAGTATATTGTGTTTTTGTATATTTTCTTAAACACAGAAAAAGAATAATACTTTTAACATTTGTTGTTTGTTATAATTATCATTTGGTGCAATACAACAAATTAGAAGTGTTTTAATCACATGTATATATCATCACATTTTTGTCAGCAATATCTGACAGATTCATCTGAAACTCATTTTTTGGTACTGTGTCTCCTCATTCACTCCTTTTCTAGGGAGGAGAGGAAATATGCAAATTATTTCTTTGCCGTCAGGGGAACTGAAGTCTAAAGTCGTGTTTAAAGCCTGATTTAACACTCTTCCCCGCTGGTATCCTGCTGAACACTAGTCAGTGTGTTGCTCCTGTAAGGAGACAGAGCTCAAATGAGTCACTTCTGATTGTGATAAAAAATGACAACACATGGGCAAAGATGCCAACATACAGCACATCAAAACCCACTGCAAAGACCAGAACAAAGAGAACAAACAACATGTATTCAATTACAGAGGAGAGATGGAGAGAAAAAAGGTTGAAACGGTCACAGAACACTGAATTCATTCCCAGCACGATTTTCCTCCTTATTTACAAAACAAAAATAAATCTATCCTGGTTTTAGCTTAACAAAGCAACACACTGTGCAGCTGGGCCACCAGCATCCAACTTTAACACAACTGATGATACAGTATATACCGTACACAGATCATACACATTTACTCGTCTGTTTGTTTGTTTTAGGTTTTTATAAACACAACACTCTAAATACAAGAAAGCTGAGTCAGAGTAAAAATATCTTCCGTGAAAACCCTATTTGCATGTTTAAACTTTCCCAGTAAACCTCTCTTCATAATCTTATAATCCTATAAATACCACCTTCACTCCACAGAAGTGCTCTGTAACCTGACTGAGGAGGAGAATTCTCCTCAGGGGATGGATTCTGGGATTTTGCTTGGAGTTTTGTTTACAGTCGTTTAGTTTTAATTGCAAACAATGGCACCACCTCAAAGGAGCATTTTATTTTATTAGCGTTTCTGTAGCTCATCTGGTAAAGCGTTGCGTTAGCATCGCAAAAGGTTGTGGTTTTGATTCCCAGGGAACACATGCTAATAAACTTGAATGCGCTGTAAGTCGCTTTGGATAAAAGTGTCTGCCAAATGAATAAATGTAGATGTAAATCAAGAGGTGCTGTTGTGTAGCTCAGGAGATTTGATGGAGTTCTCGTTTAAGTATCACGTTTGTCTCAACTGCTTTTTTTTTTAAATTGCTAAAAAAAATATGGCAATTGCTGAAATACATAAGGAATATAAGCTATACAATTCATGTAGATTGTGTAGCCAAGATAATCCTATTGAGATCCTATTTGGATCTCATATTGAAATCTTTAATAATATTAACTTCTGATTGCAGACTTAGGAAATCTAAGCACAGTTTGTGACATTGTTGAGATCTCTTAATAATCACTACTAAGCCTATATGTCAATCACTGTCTCATTTGTGTCTATGTGTATTTCTTCTGAAGAATTTTGGGATCTGATACATAATGCAGAGACTTTATGTGTCATGAGCTATAAAATAGCAATAACCTCTTAACAATAAAATCTTCCTCTGGGAAGCCGTGATATTTTATTCTAGGTCTTTTCAATTTTATCTTGTTATTTGTTTAGTTTGCGTTTAGTGTCTTAGCAGACGCTGTAGTGACCTGTAGCTGTCAGATATTTGCCTTCACTGTCTCAGAGGTGATAATCTGTCTTCTAGTGTGTCCCTCTCCTGTCTAATGTACAGGCTGGTGGTGAACGCTCAAAATGAATTAAGTAATATTGTGTTACACACTCTACAAGCAATGCTGGCATATGGATGCAGGAGACGTGTGTCTTTTTGTGTCTCGCTCACACACACGTTGGGTTTTCATGTTTTATGGGGACATTCCATAGACATAACAGTTTTATACTGTACAAACCGTATATTCCACCCCCCTAAACCTAACTAACCCTAAATCTTATGCGATTTATAAACTTGTTTCTTTATGACGACCTAAAAAAAAGCCCCCAAAAAAACAGGACCACACACACACACACACACTGTGCTGACGTTTTGCTGAGCCAGCTGAATGAATCAAGCCTATTGATCAGTCTTGGCACACCGTACATTTCCTGCCATGACCAGTAATCAGACCTGCATCTATTCAGGGCTGTACAGATCATCAACTTAACAACACTCCAAAACTTACAGACATAATTTTGAACTTAGTTTTCCAAAACATCACCAAACACACCTTAAATTTTCACCAGCAAAAATATCAACAGATGCTGACTTTTAAATTCTAGCAGTTAAAACCAAACAATGGGTGTCACCACCATCTAGCCAAAAAGACTCCGCCCACCACCCACATCCCCAGACGAATCAGTACTGCCTCTGATGAGAAATCAGATACATTCAGCTCAGACACATTTATGCTACAGTGGGCTAGCATGAACAAAGACATTTGCTGCAATCTACAGATTTTTTTGCCTGTTGGTCTTCGGTCCAGACCACTATTTTGGGATACAGATCACAGATATTGCTGCTTTACAGTGTTCTAACAGATAGTTAATGTCAGAAATTAAATCAGGAAAATGACTTAATCACTTACTGACATGCAGTTCTGACATGACATGAATATAAATTTGTCATCAGACTTTGGTCATCAATCATTACTAGAAAAGATTCTTTTGTTCTTTGGGCGCTTGTTCCACATCATTAAAAAAAGATAATAAGCATGTTAATTATTTCATTCAGCTATCTAAATGCTCTATTGTTCATTTCATTGAACTGCTGAACTGTGTGGTTTTTGTTTTGCTTGACTAATCACAACAATTAATTGCAGAGACTAACATCTGAAAAAGCCTAATCATCAATTCACAGTATTTGCTACCGCATGTTCAGCACAGCCTTTGTGACTAATACATAGAACAAGCTAGCTAACAGAAAACGTTAGCTCAGAACTTTGGTGATCATTCCCTAAAAACATTTTGAATAACATTTATATAACCAAGCAATAATGTTAATACAAAGTCTAAAAAACTGGACATATTGAATGTTCCTTAAACTTAAAAAAACTATTACTTAACTATTTTGTTACTTAATGGAAACATTTCGAAAACATTCTTACAATCTTTCATTTGTTAGCTGGGAATGCCTTTCAGACTATTTTCACGTTTCCTGTACTTTCAAAAGAAGGATTTGTGGAACTTGATGACGGGTGTTCTAATGCTATAAAAATCAGCAGAGCTTTCTGCAGGTTCTATGTGGGCCGGCTGATGATCAAGCCTTCCACTTATAATGAACGGACAGACCCAAAACACCAATCTGCATTAGCACAGAGCCTGGATCTTGTTTGCAGTCTGCAATATGCAGTATGATCTGATGGCTGCTTATCTATTCACTCTGTGTGCGCTCTGAACTGAAGCTCTCTTGGGTAACAGACCCCAGACCCTGAAGTCAATGAAAGAGAACCATGAAGAGGATGTGCCTGATTTCTCTCTATATCTTTCTCTCTCTCCAGGCTGAGCACTAACTATCACCTTTGGCACATTTTGCATCTGTAGAGTGAGTGAGAAAGTGAGAATCCCTTATAGATATCACCAAGACTCCACTTACTGAAGGCTTTGAAAGTCGTCTGCCCACCTCTTCAGTGGAAGAGGAACCAAACAATGGAGGCGAGTGTGAACAGAAGCCTGGCCTGCTGGGACCAAGAATTTCCAACTAATCAAAGTAGACAATTTTATAAGAGCGGAGAGGACGTTCCCTTAGAAGTCCACACAAAGAGTCCTCTTCAGAAGAGAAAGCGTTGCACTGTAGTTAATGTGTTCAAAGGCTGAATGATAAAACACACTAAAGGATTCAAAGAAACAATAACATTAAGGAGAAGGTTAGAAATCAAAAACATCATTCACAGGAAAGAAATGAAGCAATAAAAGTTCAGAAAGGTTTTTTATCTCCTATTCCTTTTTTGTTGCCTCAGTTTTTACCGACTGAAGTAACTTCTCGCAAACAGAATGTAGGTAGGTGGTGCAGTTGTTACACATCTGCACTGGCAGATTAAGGGAAGCAGCTTTGCATCTAAAAAACTAAAACCATTACAGGTGTAATGTGTGAAAATAGTGACAATTTTTATTTTTAGCTAAACTATTCCTCTAAGCAGGGCACTTAACCCCAGGTTGCTCCACAGGGACTGTGCATGTAATAAGTCTACTAGAAGTCAATTTGGATAACAGTGTCTGCCAAACAGCTGCTTACAATAAAATCCAGAGGATGCAGCCATAAAAGAGCAAAACCTGCAATGCATAGCACACCCTGAGAATAATAACACATCTCACCCGTTCCAAAGGTCAGGTCAACACAACAGTGATGTATTTCTTATGCATTTTAAAGAGCAATGTCAAAGACAGGACACTGTAGAATACAGGTACCATGTGACATATAGACTTTGTCAGCGTGTATTGATTTCCTCCATACAAGGTCTCGTGTGCTAAGAGCATGTGGGTGGTGTCAAGGCCTTGAGCTAAATAAGAGCCCATGAGACCTGGTTTAGCCAATACCTGTGACCCTGAGACAAGGCTCTGTCGATTTCACTGTCTGCTAAATCCTCATAGATGTCTGCAGCGACAGGATCATCTGCAAAAAACTCTTTTGCTCAGCATTTTCTTTTGCTTATTTATTATTTCAGCTTTTCACTCAGTCATAAGCTCAATAAGTAACTAAGTATTAAGCAACGTTTTGGCCCCTCCCTCATCACGGTGTCCAGGACAGTGTTACTGGCGATGAAGGCTGTGCTATTATTATACATATAATTTATTATATTTATATATTATTATATATTATTATAAGTTATACATTTTGCTTGCTATTAAACTGTGTTGCGAATGTATTTTTTACATGTATTTTTTATTCTCTGTTTTGAAATACAGGTGATATTGACATTTTCCCTTCCTGCTAAACAGTTGAAAGTCATTTTATCTCCAGACCAGCTAGCATATGTTACGTATCGATTGTCTTTTGTCTGCTTAGCACTAACCCCTATTGACAAATGCATCCAATCATACTTTCTTAAGCCTGCTGTCCATAAACACAGAGAATCGAATGCCAATCACAGGTCACAGATGCTATCTAACAGCTTTATCTGAGTTGTGCTCTAACTCTCTGTGCAGCTGTCACTCATACTGGTCTCATCTTGAGCATCACTCTCAGTTGTGCTCAGAAAAAGACCATTTTATTATACTGCAAACTGCAAGGCCAACACAACACCTGTTTGGAAGCACTAGCTGTTAAGATCACAACATAATAATCTCAAGTCTGGAATAGATTCACAGATAAAGGGCTTTAAAGAAATCAGTTAAGAAACTACATGGTCAGTATCTAAAAATACGACACAGGTCAACATAAAAAAGCAACAACTAACTAAAGTCATCTCTTCCATGTTAATAAACTGTTGTTTCCTAACCAGCAAGCTGTGTGGTTTCTGTTTCTGTGGTGTCACACTGGATAGCCCCACCCATTAGAAAATCCAAATTTACATAACTGTACATTAAACATAAAATATCTTCCATTGGCTGGGATTTTGTGTCTGCAGATTCCACTTTTTCTCAACACCACAGAAAAGGTCACAGACGCCTTGAGTGTCACACACACAAATATTCTTCTGTCCATTATCCATTCATCTTTAAAGCTGCTTTTTCATAAGCAGCAGCTTTTGGAGATAAACTACAAAGCGCAGTTCAGAGAAGAATACATAGCCGTTTAATTTTAAAGTAAGAAAGTATTTAGATGTTTGCATAAATATGCAGCTTCTCAGAACCTAATCCACAGTTTCATGTTGCTTTAGGAAATGTAAAATGCACCAGAAAAGTGCCCAGGGCAAAAAGGTGAAAAGTTATGCAGGCAGTAACATTTCCAGTCGCAATGCGTTCAGTCAAGGACATATAGAGCAGAGTGTGTTTGATCAATAGAGAAATGCAGCCCAGCACCTGACACTCATGATGGATAGATGGATGGATTTTTGTTAAACCAATAAGTATCAATATCTAATTGTGAGCAGGGCTAGAATGATGCCACAAAAACAAGAAACCGTGACCAAAAGCTAATTCAAAACTGAATTATTGCCATTTCATTTACAGTGGCGGTTAAACATTTACTCAGTGGTAACTCTCTGTAGACTTGCTGTAGCCCACACCAGATTTACTATTTAAATCTTTAACAGATTATTTTCTGTCTAAATCAGTGATACAATTTTACCTTCATTACAAATGTCACTCATGACATCATCGCTTGTGGGCGGAGCCGCTTATCTCTCTAGCTCTGGATAAACCACAAACATTAGGGCTGTCACTGAATAAAATACAGATTATTTTTACTGTGTTTATTTCCCTTCTGTCTTCATGAAATCCCTTTCATCCCTAACATCTTTGCGTTTCTCGCCCCCGGCTTAGAAAGGCTGATGTGTTTCTCTAAAGGGAGGTGAGGACCTCCACGCTGAATATAATACGTCTTCCACTCTTCCAACGTGACAGAATAAATGGGAGAGAAGAGGGCGAAGCAAGGCCTTGTATTGATTCAGTTTCTATGGCCACAAATACCTGGCAGCATAATAAGCCTTTGTGCTTCACTCTGGGCATTTAAGGCATCAAATGGCCTTGCTGCTATCAGCAAATCATGCTGCTTACCGCACCGACTGGCTATAGATCAGCAACCGCGGCGAACAGACCAAAGAGAGGAAGATATATTAATAGTGTTAGAGGCAGATCTGAGGTCAGTGGTATGTGTTGGAGCGATGCTAAATGTTCATGAGAATAAGTAGCTGGACATTGGAGGGCCCTTGATAGGGACATTGTTTATGACCCACAGAAAGTGATGGAGTCACCAGCCATGTCTGAAAGTGAAAGCAGCTGGCTTTCAGCCTCCCAGTCAATGCCAACACACAGCGTTTCTGTGTAATGAAAACTGGTTTCATACAGGCTTCCAACAGACCATAACATCTAATGTTAAAGTACAAATTCGAGTAAAATAACCAAGCAAATATTTGCTATCTACAATTGTGATTTCTTGGTAGAAGTTAAATTTTGGATTCCACTAACAAAATCTCAATAGATTTACTTCTTTTAATCTGCTTATCACTACAGGGTTTCCTCCTGTACAATATGATGTATAATATAGTAGGCAGTACTATAGGCAGACAGTATGGAGCTGCTGTTATTGTGTATCTTAACTGAGACAGCAGCAGGCAGCATGCAAATAAACCAATTATGAAGTGGTTTCATGGATGTCAGGGAATGGCATACACAAGTGCGCCACATTGCCGAGTTCCCATACTAATTGTAGCGTGATATCAGAGGAACACGACTTTAAGCACATTTCCCACTCAACACCAGATCCAGTGAGATGCGCTAGATGTCACAAACAAAGTTCAGAGTAAAAGTATCCTAGTCTGCGTTGGTATATTTTTACTCTCTTCCTTTGGATCCTGAGCATACAGCATTATGCCTACCAACCCAAAAAAATACAAAAAACTGCACAGACCCTCCCGTTTACAACAAGCATTTAAGTTAACATGCTGTACCTTTGCTGTGACAGTCACTAATTTACACAGCGAACAGGCATGAAATCGGCTGAGAGTATCGAAACAACACAAAAAAATATTCCAGCCAGCCTCTCTCTGGTGCAATGATTTACAGTAATGAAAAGCATTGCATAATCCCTAAGACAGCTTTAAGATTAACCGCAAGTGAGTTTGACAGGAGATGCAGGTCTGTGTATGTAGATCCTTCTCATTTTTTGAATATCTACGTGCTGAGATGTGCACGCTTCAGACTGGGGACGTGCTTTGTTGTTTAAAGAACCCGGTGTTCCTTTGCCTTTCATTTCTAAGCAGACGGATCGTGTGGGGGATAGAAAACGTGCACTGGTGATGAGCTTGCCATCAGAGACAGGATGCCACTACTGTGGATGAATCAAACTTCTTTCTCGAACCCTGCTAACATATTTAGGTTGGAAGAACGCTTCCAAAATGTTTCCATTGAGTAATAAAAATATTATTTTGAACATTATAGTGTAGTTTTGTATTAACATTGTTGCGTGGTTATAAGAACATTATTCAAACACTTTTTAAATTCTGTAATGTTTTTAAAATTCCACTTAAGAATAACATTTTTAATATACTATGAATGGCATTAAAAAGTTCTACCAGCATTATTGCAGGAATGTTTTTTGATAACTTTGAGAGAACTTTAAGAGAATATTAGAATATTATAATAGAATATGTTTGGACACCTCTATAGGCTTAATACATTTGGTAGAATTAGAATGTGTGGGCTGCTGTATCAATATACTGTATAGATTAGCAGCTTTGAAAGCAGGACTGTGTGTACAGTGAAGTGACAATGCACAGATAAACATAATCTGGTATTAACAGGCCGCTTTTTATTTCTGCTGTAATCATCACTTTACTGTTTAATGGTACTTCACATCCCACATCTCATTTTAACAAGCCGAGCTGGGAGAATTTTTCACTGTCCATTAGTCTAATCTGGCCAATTTTACGAAACAGATTTAAAAACAAGTCTTTTTTTTTAATATAAAGTCTTAACAGATCAATCCACCCATAAATATAAATTCTTCCATCATTAACTCACCCTCACATCATTCCAAACCTGTATTACTTTTTTCCTCTGTGGAACACAAAATAAGGTAGTTTGAAGTACGTTTACAATCAGTAACAGTGGCACCTTTTGACTTCCATTATGGACACAAAACCACTAAGACATTTCTCCAAATACTTCTTTTGTGTTCCACAGAAGAGAAAAGTCATATAGGTCCAGAATGACATTTTATAGGTCTAATTTTGACATTTCTTTAATTTTCATTTTTAATTCTCTAATTAAAAATGATTCTCTTTAATTCTCGCCCAAAAAAATTTAAATTGTGTCATCATTTACTCGCCCACCTCTTTCAGAATAGATTGAATGAGTTTACACTGCTTTCATGGTGCTTTTTTCTGTTTAGATCTTGTCATCCCTAACCACTGTATGAACAAAAATCGGTTTGAATAAGTGAATTCTAACAGAATTTCATTTTTGAGTGAACTATCCATTTAAAATGTGACCAAAACTTTAACTCCCAATATTTTACTGTCCCAACCTAGCAGTGTTTAACTGTGACTTATCCCTATATGACAATTCTATGTCCTTGCTCAGGGAAGGTTGAGCAGTCTTTAAATTGCATTCACACCTTCTGAACAGGTCAACAAGCAACTCAAACAGCTGTTTGCCTCTAGGAAAGACTTATAATTTAAACTAAGAGTGAACTGCTTGTCACACTGATGTGAGTTGATGGCTATAATGAGAACAGTCATAAATTAACAGACATGCCCTCAACAGCACTCAACATGTCCTGTGAGGGACCACAGCTTAGATCACAACCTTAATGAGCACATGGGGGAAATTTAGGTCAGTTTAAGCACAGGAGTGAGGGTTTAGCCATCAGTTAAGGACTGTAATTAATTAGTCACATGCAGATGCTAAAAAGGCTCATTAGTGAAGTGACTGTGAGGGAAGAGGCCTGTATGTGCATGTTTATGCACTTTTAAAAGTTAACAGTTCTAAAAAATAAACATTAAAGCCCAATAAATAACCAAACCTAAGCAGCTCTGATATGATACAATACAAAGTTATTATGCAGGCAAATTTAGCTACAGTATAATCTGTCAGATACAGATCTGTCTGCCCTTCTTACACTTATAAGAAGTCACACTTTATCCAAAGTGACTTACAGTACATTCAGGTTATACATTTTGTCAGTACATGGGCTCCCTGGGAATCAAACCCACAACCTTTGTGCTGCAAACGCAATGATCTACCAACTGAGCTACAGGAACACATAAAGAGACAGTTCAACCAAAAATGAAAATCCTTCCATCATTTACTCACCCTCATGTCATTCCAAACCTGTTTGACATTTTGCTTGAGGACCTCAAAAGAAGATATCATGAAGTACATAACCAAACAACAGTGGCACTTACTGACTTACTATGGACACAAAACCACGAAGACATTTCTCAAAATATATTCTTTTCTGCTCCACAGAAGAAATAAAGTCATGTATGTTTGATATGACATGAGGAAAAGTAAATGATGGTTAAAAGCAACATTTTTAGGTGAAAATGCCTTTAATTTACTTATGCTTATGTTTAGAAAAGCTCCTTCAACTATGGCACAGATTCAACTGCATGATGAAAACGAGAAAATAGTGTCTTCAATAGACCAATAAGACCTGCCAGTTTAAACTGATGGGGTTTTATATTTGTAAGGAGCATCTAATGCATCTTCATCTCTGGCTAAGTTAGGACAATTATACCCCAGCCTGCACTGATGAGGGTGATGTTGTGGGGCATGAGAATGATGGGTAACTGTCAGCTGTGTGGTGAAAAATGTGACTGCATTAAAACGAATGTCCAAAGTCACCAGAAACGCCATTTTGAAGTGACAAATATATTTGCTCTACAGAAGCTAATATAGTATGGGTGAATCAAATACTGTTACAGTGTAGAAAATCATAACAAACCAGGTTGTGTTAGATCAGATTTGAAGGATTAAACCCACATTTAAAAAAACAACAGACTGGTATGTTTTCTTTTGTGTTAGCTTTGTAAGCTTTAGCACATACTTTAAGATATTATTATTATCAGTATTATTAATATTTATCAATATACTCAACCATTCCATAAGATCCCACTTTTATTCTTTAAACCAACTGCCAAACTACTCAACAAACTACAAACTACTGGGTTGTGTTACAGTATGCCAATGAAAGATTCATCTTTCACAGTATGCATCTAAAAAAATGGATTATGTTATCTTAGTAGAGAAGATGTAAGACAAACATTTTATTTACACATGTCTAAATGTCTTCCAAGCTAAGCATTCTGCCTGTAAAGGCAGCATTTTTCAGGTTTTGGACACAACCTACTACATAAACACAGACTAAAGCCAGGCACAGGTGAATGAATATCAACAGTAGGCCGTTTATGCAGGACACAGCGACTTGCACAGTACATACACCACTAGATCAACACAGGAACTGAGCAGCACCACAAAAACAACACTTTTAATGCACACGAAAGTGATGTTTTGTGTTTGTTTCAATCACGTGTTTTCATTTAATTGCCACGTCAGTATAACTATTAAATTACATAATAAAGTACATCAGAACATGAGTAATGAATTAAACACTCACCACTGAGTTCTTCATAGTGGATTTGACTGTAAACCCCTCCGTTTTTAGATCTCCTCTCGGCAAAGGGTGAAAGGTTCTCATTTTCGTACACATCACTAAGTTAAACTAAATTTAAGTTAAAACAGCAAAATACAAATTAAACTGCTGTATAAAACAGGTGTTCTCAGCGGCGTCGCATCGGTCCTCTTTCTGTTTTGGTTGCTATAGACTCTTTTGAACTTCGGTTGCCATAGAGAGTTACAGAACCCGGATGTTCACCTTGCTATGGAAACAACACAAGGTCCGTCGTCGTTTATCAAACGTCATTATAATGAAAGCGAGATGGAAAATTATAGCGTAGCAAATTATAATCAATACTGGAAAGCGTTATGTTCTAGTGATATATGAGAGTGCATAAGTCATAGATTTTTTCGATACAGCTATCTTTTATTTATGTTGAAATAGTTTTGTGTTTTCCGGTAAATATTTGGTAAAGTTTCTTTTTTGTTTGGGTCACTTTACAGATCAGTAAAGGATCAAGTATCTTTGATCAAAAGATCAAATAGTAACGGGTTTTCCTGCGATTGCTGACTCCTCGTAGCTGACGTATGCAAGGCTATACTATACATTACGTCAGTGGGTCCATAACAACCAGTTGCCCTACCTTGGCGACGGCATTGTGTCTGTCCTGTATCTTGTGCTTAAGTAATCATGCTTCATCCTACAGGTTTATTGCACATTGTCTGCAAAATCCTGAGAGAATTCTACTGTACTAAATCATTCCACTTTAAGAGTTTGGCACTTCTAATCTCTGCTGTGTCTTTGCCTTTGGACTCTTCGTATAGTAATTAATCTTCTGTGTGGTGTGCAGGCAGTTTTCTAAAAAAACTCCTGTTTGCTTTTTATGACTCCACTGAGGAAGCAGAGGAGTGTGTGTGTGTGTGTGTGTTTAAGCTCCATTTGTGACTTGTACATGTATCCAATTTTAATGTTGTTTACCGCAAAATATTTATGTCCAGATTTACTAGGTCATTATTGCGTAAAAAGACTTGAACAAACCTTTTCTGTGATATATTATGAAAAAGAAAAATACAGAATGTTTTATTTATCTTTAAAAACCTATAAAGCAATTTTGTTTTTGCCAAAAGATGCAGGGGGCCATTTGGCTATGTAACAAAAACAACCAAAAAACATTTTACATCCATGACTGTGTAAATGTTAATATAACAAAAATATGAAAAATTACAGAACTATATATGTAACATTTCCCATTTAATGAAGACATGTTTTGTTGAAATGGTGTAACCCTAGGAAAACTCAAAATTCATATTTGCAAAAAGTCCTTTTTATATTACAAATTATGTTTGGAAACTTTTTGCAAGTTGTGTGCACATGTACTAAAGGTGTAAGAAAAG
>JAZGTK010004751.1:0-23792 GCA_036877625.1 Ambastaia sidthimunki
CTGCGCAATTTTCTGCAGTCCTGGGTGCAATCTACCTGGAAATGAAGTCATGGTACTTTAAACTAAAGCAATAAGCCCTTTAGAGTTTTGTCTTTGGCACTTAGAAGCAAGAAAATTAGATGTCCACATGCAGAACACTATATTACACTATTACACTGAGTTCTGTCTATGAAATAATTGTTACTTTCATGTGTCATGTGGGTCAAATTGTCTTTACTGTGGTAGGTTCATGGCCAAAATAAGCTCCAGGGTGGACCAGAGTGTGTGTATGTGTGTGTGTGCGTGTATAAGCATGTTTGGGGCAGTGGGTGGGGCTCTGTTAGAACTGCACCATTCTAGGCAGTGCTATCAGTCAGGGATGAAGAGTCTGCCAGGTGACTAATGTAAGTTCAGCCTGTTTTGTGGTCAATAAAGTCTATGAATTCAATCTCTAATGTAATGCGGACTGCAGTATGATGAATACGTTGCTGAACGCTGCAGTCAGCTAATTATTAGGAGAGAAGATTCATGAGTACGATTGCTGGCGAGAGAGCTCAGGGATCATAAAAAAATAAAATAACTGACTTAAAGCAGAAAGAAATTAAGTCTTGCTTTTAAAATGCATTCGTTTAAATGGATCTGTTTACTGCTGACCATCAAAAAACATTGCAATGTTTAAACTAAGTTAATATGGTATGCCTTGTAAAAACACATTTGATTTTGATCATATTTTATTAAAGCAATAAACCATGTGAAGTCCAGCAGTACAATTATTTTACCACAAGTGTTTGTAAGCAGTATTGTGTTTATGGCACTGCCTCAAGCGGTTTATTGCTTTTATAAAATAGAGGTACCAGCAATATGAAAAGAAGTCAATTCCTCTGGCAATTAACATGGTTCAATATTCTAACTATAGGCACCGGCTGTTTCTGGTTGCTAAGCAACGTAGCAGCTTAGAATATATAGAATCTGTGATCACAGGAGTGCATTATTGTGAATTTACAAGGGCTTTAGATGTGGCTGATCCAATCAAAATGTAAAAAACAAGCCATTTAATAAACTTTATATATTTAGTTCTACATGTTTAATAAGACATCTGCATTGTACCAGAATGTGCCACTGGCAAACATTTAAAACTCACTAATTTAATCTGGAATCAAGTCATTTGTATTTTAAAAGTGAGCACATATTAAAATTCAGACTCTTACACATGCAGCATCAGGATGGATTCAGGAGTTTTTTCATGTATCCTGTTAGTGTGATATTTTAAAAGCTTCATAGAGAAAATGGCTGAGAGATCACATTTATCTACTGTAATTACTTTCCTTCAGAGATCTTTTATCTTTCATATTTTGTAAGACAAGAAGAAACTGTTAAAAGAAGAAGTTGTCTATTAGATTAGTGAAAAAGATCTCTTTACAAATCTCTTTACTACTGTTACTGGGATCCTATGGAGTTTAAAATCCTCAGAAAAGGTTCACGACCAAAGAGTACCCCAGCTATCAAGGAACATTCTCAGAACATTGGCTAATGTTCTCTAAATGTTCCTTCATAGTTATCAAAAGTGTTCTTACAGTAAAGTAAAAGAATGTTTTTGTTATATAACATATATATCAACACTGTTATTCTTAAGTAGTTAGTGGAACACTTTAAAACATTACAGAATTAAAAACATTTGAATAACATTATTTTAACCTAGAAATAACATTACTACAACGTCTAAAACTGGATATTTTAAACATTCCCAAACCTTTCAAAATAATATTTTTTAGTGTTTTTGTTACCTAATGGAAACATTAGAGTAACATTCTTTCAACCTATAATTGTTAGCTGGGTCTGTACTAAAGAGTTCAATAATGGTTACAGCTCCCCCCACCAACAGACTCTAACAGTCACATTTTAAATGAATTTTTCACTTATTTACACATTTTTTATTGTTTTTAAAAGAAGAGAACAGAAGTATTCTGGTTTATTCTTATTTAGCTTCTCACACCCCCACATTCTTAGGACTGTGGCAATCAAGTAGGTCTGCTTTATTTCCACAGGGGATTAGAAATTCTCAATTAATTTTCTCTCTTTTATGCTTCAGGGGACTGAAGGCAAAATTCAACTGCTTTGATTGGGAGCATAAGAATAACTATTTGTCTTTTATTATAAAGACGTTTAACATAATTGAACACTTCTGGGTCAGCCGACTTCAGGCCTCAGAGAACCAGTGAAAAAATAAAGACAGGGATGTGACCCCATATTGGGTTTCCATTTGATTAAAGCCTTTAGGCATCTGAGGAAACAAGCTTAGGGAGATGATGAGGATGGCACCATGGCAACATCAGGAGCCAAAGGCCTAATAGGATAGAGGGATCGCAGTTTGTTGTAACCATGGGTAACTGGTTACTGGGGGGCTGGGAGGGAGAAAACATTATATAATACAAACCACCCCTGCTGATTTCTGCAAAAAGTGAAGCGTTGGTTCTGCAGAACAGTTTTGGTGCAAGAGCAGTTCTGCAAGAACTCAATTGTGGTTTTGGTGTGCAGACTTTTTTTATTTTTATAATTTTTTAAAAATTTCAATACATACTAAGATAATACATTTACCATTATTTATTTATTTGTGGCCATGACACCGTGCAGTGAAAATCTGATACCATGACAACTCTAAGTCACATATCACATACAGCACAAGCATCTACAACAGTGTGTGAGAAACAGAAGAGCTATAGTGTTGCTGACCAATCCCACACATGATCTGTGTCCACAGAACTTTGCAGAAACTCCTGCAGAGTGTCGCATTCTCAGTTTTGTTCCGCAAAACTTGAACAAGACCCCCCACCCCCCTTCAAGAACAGTGTGGAAAATGGCGAAAAGTGCAGATTTTATCTGGGTCTGTTCATGACAAATGCTCTCTCAGATCAGTTATTGACTTATGCGTTGATGTACAGGGACAGTTGCAGCTATAGCACAAAATTTTGCTATCACTATCATTGATACATTGCTGGAGTTTTATGAGTTATGACTGTGAACCATACAGGATCTGTATAGCTGAAGGTTTGCATGTTCTTCAGACTTCATACAGTAAATTCATCAAACAGACAAAACTCAGATTACAATAACTGATTTCACTGATAGATGCTTATGACTAAAGTCGTTAAGTTCTTTTTCTGATAACAAGCTGGTCCATTTACCAACAGACACATAAAAACCCAGATATACATAATATGCATACAAAGTACATCTCAAAACCAGGCTAGCATGTATAAACAAACTAGTTTACTGACATCAAGTGTTATATAACAAGAGTTGGCCAGACAGTGTACAGCTTAACTTTCTTACATTAGTGGGAGCAAGGACATTGGCACAAATATTCATATGACTGCAAAGTACCCTCAGAATGGCAGTTCAGCAAAACAAGCAGAAAGCAGAACTTTTGTCATGACTTATTCCACATTTACTTCCTGTCAACAGAGACCGTATTACATTTAATCAGGGACCAATAAGATTTTGTAGCAGATGTTAAAAGGTATATTGTGCAGTAAATGCTCAAATACAAAAATTTAACAATCCAGTTTTTAATGTAATGACATTCATGTTTAAATTCATATACACACACACACAAATGTCATTACAATAAAAAAACGTTTTATGTCTATATAGCCTGAATATGCTAAATATATATATGTATGTATGCGTGTGTATCTATGTATATATATATATAATAGAAAATATATGTAATATATGAAGGCCAGCTGTATTCTCTTATGAAACCTATAAAACAGGGGCAGAGAGCTCTCCCTTGATTCTAATAGCAGTGTGCTTCAGTTGTTTTGAACGGCATGTTTAGTTCATTATGAAAGTCTGAGGTGCGGTTCTTGTGGAGAGAGGTTTTAGGAAAAGGTCAGGTCGATGCTTCAGTCCCACATTTTACACTTTACTCAGGGGAGCCATATGGACCACAAAGCAGTGTGACAGTGAAAATAGCACCTCAAGGTTTTAAGCTCAGGGAAATTATCTCCAAATGGTCTACAGGCTACTGCTGTGAACTCAACGATAGTGAGCGAACTGAGTCAGACTCGCTTGTATGTTCACCATGAGCATACTAAACGTAAATGTCTGTTTTAATGGGGTCACTGCATTACTTCAGTAGCAAACGCTGTTAAAGGGAGCTTAGCCTTTCTACAGAATAAAGTAGTAAAGATCCAGACAGGATCAAGAAATAGGGTGATTTTAGGGTGATCGGAGATAAAGTTTAGGGAAGGCTGGGGAAGGTGTTGCACTATGAACACAAGCACTGCATCTTATGTGATGTGTGTAGCACTAGCTAAACCTGACAACAAAACTGTAGCCAAAAAAGTTTGTGTGTGAGAGATAAAGAGAGAGAGAGAGAGAGAGAGAGAGAGAGAGAGATTGGGAGATAGGAGAAAGTGAGAAAGGAAGGGAGATGACAAAGCTGTCTGAATCCTAAATCAAGAGACAGAGAGAAAAGAGTCTAAAACTGAAAGCCCTTTGAAATGAAATAATTTAGTTGTAAAGTAATTAGCATATTTCATTTCCCGCTTATTCGTTCTATATAGTGACAATACAATTGATATGAGCGTAAAGCCTTTAATATTGAAAAAACAAAGTCCCATGACTGGGAATGCTTAAAGAAAGATACAAATTTTTGCTGTTTTCAAACAGAATGAATAGAACTTACAGAACTGGCATTAATATGAATTTAATAACGCATAGGCATGTGATTGGACCCTTGCCATTTGTTACAGTTCAGCTTCCA
Organism: Ambastaia sidthimunki; assembly: GCA_036877625.1. Classification (NCBI taxonomy): domain Eukaryota; kingdom Metazoa; phylum Chordata; class Actinopteri; order Cypriniformes; family Botiidae; genus Ambastaia; species Ambastaia sidthimunki. The sequence goes on from JAZGTK010004751.1 coordinate 4,748, forward strand.
AGTAACAGTTGTACTGTATATGGCTTTTTGCTACAGTATGTAACAGTCATAAACAAGTACCATGGACAGCACCCACCCCTCCACATGACAAGGAGGCTATTGAATAAAACAAAGCTGGCAGTAAGAGTCAGAAAAACCTGCAGCCAGCTGTCACCAATCAAATGATCACTACCAGGTCTCCATACTCATCCACAGACATCTCTAGGGAAGAACTTACCCTCACCAATAACTTTTCACAAGAACCCACGCTAGACACCAATCACGTCCCTACAAACCACCATCACTCCACAGACAGACACCAGAAGCACAGACAATACATAACACCTAATGACCCTGTTTCACTCTATAATAAACTTGTGCACCAAGAATAGTTCTGTCTTTGAACACAGTAAAACGTGTCCCTTTGCACCGCACCCAATTATAAGCCCCGTTTCAAAACCTTGAAGCTGCCGTGAGCTGCTTTTTGTGATATTATTTTTCATGTGGCTTGTCACAATGCATTCTGGGATTGCCTTCTACATCCAGTGTGGCCTTGGTTTACTTGGTTAAAGCTAGTTACAGAGCAGTAATGATTGCTAACAACCTGAATAGGAATTTTCCACCAATCACCTTCTGAGATTTCCCACTGCCTGTGATAGCACACAATTCCCAAGGATCTCCATCTCACTCCTGCTGTTATGTGAGCAAACCGATGATGCTGTCAGCATTCTGTCTGTGTTCTGGCAGGTTGCACCGTGGTGTTACAATTGGCAACTTCCCTGTGGAAAAACCGCTGAGCGACGGTTAATACGCTCTTCTTTTAGGACCAGACAATGACTTTACTGAGGTATGAGGTCATTCTACTGCATGTATTGTGTCTGACCACTGATAACATAATGGAGTCATTGCTTTTGTTGTCGTGTTTGGTTGAGGCAGGAAAGGAAAGAGGAACCTAGCACATTACAAAGGAAACTTCTTCCTAGAACAGTTTTTAATACAAAATCTATATACAATAGAGCAAGATATTCAACAAACATCCTGCCCCCAAAACTATTCTGAAGTTCACTTTGCCCATCTGCATTTCAATCAATCCTCTACAGGAAGGTGATATCCCTTTGAGAACGAAGATGGAATAAGATTATAGCTGCAAGCCATTAAAAATGGTTCATATAAAGATGTTAGATGAAGGTACTGCGTTGTAAGAGCCTTGTTTGTTATGCGGTTTTAAGTAAATAAACCGAATAAATGGCCATAAAGCTCAACATAATGAACACCTAAGACATCTTGAGAAGACCCAGCTAACAATTTTAGGTTGTAAGAACTTTTCCATAACGTTTCCATTAAGTAACAAAAATGTTATTTAGAAAGTTCTATGAAGGTTCAAAACGTTCAGTTTTTTAGAGTTCCACTTATTACTTAAGAATAACATTTCCTACATATGATATATAACTTTAAAAAAGTTCTACAAATGTTACTGCAAGAACATTTTTGATAACTATAAAAGAACCTTTAGAGTATGTCAGCCAATGTTCTGATAACCGTCCCTGTAAGCTGGGAGACTTTTTCCTGTCAGACAGATAGATATAGCAAAAGCGTGGGCCGTCAGTTCAGCCAGGTGATTCCCTCTGAGTCTCCATTAACATCACAAAACAACAAATCTCTACTGTCTACAGTCCAATCGACTTTCTCCCATAATGCCTTGGGGCATCCTGTGAAACACGAGGAACCCCTAAAAACAATTCTGCCGGGCTACTTCCCTGTCTGCGGTGCAGTTCTGTGGTCACGGTGCTTTCTCTTACATTAAGGAGCTTCTTTCCTTTGATGTGGCAGCACACGGTTGGGTAGAGCGAGAAATGTGTGGAAATACTCTGACAGAGTGCAGGACTGAAAGCACTTCCTTTAACTGGTCCTCAGCTTAAGACTGACAAAGGCTGTCCGGTGTGTGCTTATCCTGTTTTAAGACTTTAACTAAAAGACTTCCAGCAATTCTTTATTTTATTTACATGTGGAAGAGTGAAAACTAATTGGACACCTTTTTAAATGAGTATAAATTTTGGACAAACTTAATTTGACGTGAGAGGGATGAAAGAGTCAGCGTGGGGTGGAGGTGGAAGGCAAAACAACTGAAAAACGGGAACAAACCCAAATCTCTTAGCTGGAGGCCTGGAGTATTTTTAATTAGACAGAGTCTCCTGGGACGAAACTGTGTGATTTGAACAGACCTGCGGGAACCAAACACATTTTCAAACACTTGAAAAAGATTCCCTGCTGACTTCACTTAATGTTGCAGTTTTGCAACTTAGCAAAGGAAAGTTTGTCTTTTAATCTAGAGCCTTAAATATTTTACCAACAAAACACCTGACTGCACTTTACCAAATCTTTAGCAATACTGTTCAAATGTGCTAAAAGTTCAAAGGTTTGAGCTGATTGAAATAAAACTGAAAATCTTGCATGAGACAGCCAGTGTTTGCATTACAAAAATATCCTGAGAAAGGCATTTTATTAAAATCTCCATACATCATACGGTGCTTCTGTGCTTTAATTAAAACATCTCTAACTGCCACCTCTCAGGAACTGCTTTTGACCATTATGAGAACTGCCACAGTGAAGAACACATGGTCTTAGGTCATTCATTTATCTTCCAGATCTTTTTTCAGGCAGCAGTTAGTTGGCACCAGAGTGAGTTTTGGTGTTCAGAGGGCTATTTTTTGAAGCAGAGATCTTTCCAGTATTCCCACTGAGGCTTTAATTAGTACAGAGGGAAAAGGACAGGTCTTAGATCTCAGGCCAACTTCCATCAAAGCAGGTTTGCCCTGCGGAAGAGAGCTGCCGTTTTCCTAGTGTAAATGCATTCAGAAATGAGTTGGGCTGTGGCCTAAACCAGTTTCATTATGCGCTATAGACTTTTAGCACATGCATTTTTCCCAGTTACTTATTACAAGCTGGATCATTAGGCCACAAAATACAGTTTAGGAAATACTATATAATCAAACTACCTCCTGGTGCTACGAGACTGTGCTTCAAATCCATCTATTACAATGTCAGCGGTCTCTACAATGAATTATCTCTACAAATTAAAACAGGATGTTTAGCACTCACACAAGTCCAACGAGAATAAATGAGAAACAAGAATGTAATACATAATCAAAGAATGCAACATATTTAAATCAAAACACTTAACACAGAGATTATTATTATTATATATGCAATATTACTGTATCATCATATATGGGCATAAACTATTAAAAAAACAATATTCTGCTTTTCAGTGTGAGTGACAATAATTACATACAACATTATCAGTCAAAAACTGCTGGAGCATCAAGAACTGTAATTAGGTCCAAGAAGGTTCTAGGTGTAAGGCAGGTATTCTCAGAAGAGCACTGACTGCTGCTTGACAGCTATTTGCCATGGCAACACAAACCTGTACTTTTGTGTGTGTGTGTGTGTGCACATTTATGTGCTAAGGTTAATCATGGTGATTAAAGTTATTATAAAATCAAATATTACTATTCTTATATTATTCTTATTTTTTATGAAATATTGCAGGGTTTATTTAAAACTATTTATCTGTCAAATTATTATTTTTATTCATTCTTGTGCCCTTCAAAAACATTAACCTCCCTCTCCCATTATCTCTCCATGGGGGCGGGGCTATATTGACCGTCCAATGGACAGGCAGTTTCTATCCCTCCAACTTCAAATGATCCAATCAACTCCTGAAGACAGAAACCATGTCCTGTCCCATGTTTTATCTCATTCCAAAAGCCACTTAACTCGGATATCCGTTAATACAACTTTCGTTTCATTGTGACTTTATTTTGATCTCACACGCACAATATCTTGCATGTGTGCTGATGATATTTGGCAAATACACAAATACACATTCCCAGTTTGTCCACAAAACTCTCAGGCTGAAATTAAAATGCCAAAGTTTGGACCAGCATAGGTGTGCATCTCTTGTTTTAGCAGAATGTCAAAAATGCCATCGCAGAGGTGGCTAAATAATAAATGTCCCTGGCCACAGTAGAGCAGAGAAAACAAGGACAGGCAGTGCAGAGAGCACTCACACATTGTGTTCATGCTTCAGTGCCCAGGAGCATGTATGTGTCATTCTGTGTATGTTCAATGGCCTACAGCAATGCATAGCCAGTGACCCTTACAGCAATATAAACGTCCTGGATTAAATGGTTACATATAGCAAGATCAATTTAACTTGTCTTAACATTCTAATGTTCTAATTCTAAAAGTGACAGTGATGTTTCCCACAGACATTAATATAATTACATATAACACTATAGACACAGTGTGTCTCCAAAATTAACAAATGCCAAGTGTCAAATGCAAATTAAACTAACTAAAGAGGGTTCAACCCTCTGTAGACATTATAAAATGCATTGTGATCCTGTAACTTTTTCTCTCTCTTATGGAGCAAATTGATATATTGCTGATTAAGCTAAATAAATCTCAGCAAACTTAATGGCTCACACGTTTAGCTTGTTCTGCTCGTCCACAAAAACAAGCAAAGCATGATAAAATATCAAAGAGACTTCAGTAATGAGCATCTATTGATCCAAAAGTAAAGACAACGTGTTGAGGTTCCTGATGGCAATAGCTTCACAACCGGCCCCTGGAGAACACAGGCATGTGTGGTGTCAAAAAGCCTCTTATTAATGAGGATATGCAGGATTTGTTTGTTACACTAAAGGTGCTTACACAAAATAAGCCTGAAGTAAGCCTGAAGTAAAACTAATCCACTATAAGCAAACACTAAACATGCTTTGAGCCTTTAATATAAACAACATTAAACAACACTGTCCATTATAAAGATAACCATACAGGAATATCTAAAGTATTAATGTATTAACAAAATGAAAATGACAGAGAGTGATTCTGAGACATTGTTTGGAAATCAACATTTTTGTACACAGCTTTAATGATTCATAAGATCTGGAGCAGGGAAGTCTTTTTACTTCCTTGCTGTGAGGGAGGTAGCTGTCATATTTATTGTGAGGGAACACACACATGTAAACACTCATTTACTGGCAGCAAGAGGCTGTGATTCTGGAGGGGGATGGGATTTGGTGAGAAGAGAGAAAAGCTTGTGTTTGTATACGCAGGTTCAAACCGGGAATTAGCTGCTTGACTGATCTAAGCCTAAATGGTGATTGTAAACATTTATCAGCATGCACATGCACACGGTACCTTTTAATCAGCATCACAATTTTAGCTTAAAGCTACAAGCTGTAACAGAAATTAGTTATTGATTAGATTCTTGTTTAACACAGTCTCTTTACCTTACCTCAATCTACAACAGTAAGTTTATAAGAATGATTTATAATTTAAGCTGTTGGGTCAGATTTTGTGGGAAACGTCCCTCTGTAAACATAATGAGGATCTGGCCACTGTATCACGTTTATGGTACTGTAGACTTTGCAGCTTTGGATTTAAACGTTTGGATTTAAACATCTTAAGAAACATGTTAAGAAACTAACCCCACAAGTTACTTGCAATTTTACAGTTGCAACAGAGATGGCAGTAGAGAGACATTACAGAATACAGCTTTAAAATGTATACAGATATTACAAATGTATATTTTATACAGGAAATATACATTTTTTGTATTGTAACCAATCACACATCTTACATTTTATTGTTTACGTTGACTCTTATGTTTTAACGTGACTAGTTCATTATAAATTATGTGAGTTATGTGCCAAATGAATTTTCAGACTACCATTATTTCAATTCTCTAAGTTATATGTGATTATTGAAGCCTAACAACTATAAAACAAGCCACATACAGTCTAAATAGTTTTAGATAGTTTATAGTTTATGTCACACTGTAGGAGCAATTTCCCCAAAGTAGTTCAGCCACATATAAATATATACACAGGCCTTCGTGAAGACAAGCAACACAAACACCCCCCCTTCTCGCTCTCTCTATCTCTCGCTCTTTTCTTTTTTTCTGCTTTTTTTAAACCAGCACACAAGAATCAAGCTCTCTCTGATCCTGTGAGATCTTTGGATGTGAGAAATGCCGCACACTGTGCACAGAATTGAAAACAGCTACTAGAAGGCAATTAAATTTCCATTATCGCTCACTTGTCTGTCATTACAGGTACTTTTCTCCCTCCCTTAAAAGCGGTGATATATTTAGTAGGGCGAGCTGCAGATGCAGATCAGGGGATGGGGTCGCTCAGGTCTCCTCCACTCTGCTCTCGTGTCAACAGCCTGGGCAGATTTATGCTCCCTGCCCAGGTAATCAAAAAGCAGGAGGCAGAGCCTGGCAGACCGAGCTTGCATTAAAGCTCTTAGGCCAAGAGAGCATGTCATTTGCTCTGTAGAACAGACACTAATGATTCTCTCGGTCTGTTCCAAACGCATGATGTAACAAATCACTCCTGCAGTAAGAGGTGTGCGGTGGGGCGACACGACACTATGTGCTGTTTGCTCTCAATATGATGACTTTACTCTGGAGGAGAAATTGATCCATAGCATGTATTTAATGCGTCCAGCTCTATTTGAAAGAAAAAGAATTATGTTTCGCTTCTATGAGTTTAGCTCTAAAAGCTGGAGGCAAATTAAATTGCCAGGCTTTGTCTCTTGTTAAGAGAGTTGTGTGTTTGAAAGCCAAGTGTTGCAAAATATGGCACCAGTCTCCCTGTGGTACCGTGTCGGTCTTGCTTTCTTTCGCCTGCACACTCTCTCTCTCTCTCTCTCTCTCTCATTAAAGCTGTCACCAAGATGCTCACAGGGTAGTGGTTTAAAAATAACACAAATTGTGCTAGCACCACAAATCAAATAACAACTATTGCTTTTAACAAGATGGTTTCTTGTGGGTTTTCTTTCAGCTAATTGTATCAATGGTGTGTGCACTAGTTTTACCATGTGGAATGTTTCGTTTTAAAAGAAAACTAAGTTTTGTACATGCTTCATCTCACGCCAAAGATTGGTACAAAAGAAGCAGAATTGGATTAGAGCAGATCTGTGTCTGATAATGATGGACGAGAGCTCGAGACTAACCGGGAACCAAGAAACAAAAATTGTATTACAATACAAATGGATGAAATGTAATATTGCAGCTTCTCATGCATGGATTTTAACATGTAAGATTATGTACTGAAGCCTTTCTTCATAACATGAATTGTCCTACGGACATATAAAACATGAATATGTATAAAGAGGTTAATTTGCATAATAAGGCTAATCTAAAATCAATTAGCAAATACATTTGCATTTTTTTGCAATTTAAATAGTGTTACTATACAAGAAGTGGAGGGCAGCATATTCCCATTGCATTTCCTGGATATATTTATTTCTCTTATTTCAGCTGTTGGTACCATGCGAGGACAGAGAGAGTTAAGATGTTTAGAGGTAATGGTGCAAAGAATCTTTTTAACTGTTAAACTGTTGAAATGTGCAAAAATATAATGTCAAAAATACAAACATCTAATCAGGCTGCAAATGTCTTTTTATATATAGTAACTCAATGTCTGGGAATAAAGACTTAAATGGTAAAATAATCTAACCTCAACTTCATATGCGTTCATAATGTTAATCTTACAGTTTTGTTCACACAACCACCTAAACAAAACCATTTCCAGTAATGTTATAATTTTTGATTCTAGAAAATTGTCAGGACTGATTTACCAGTATTTTGACAATGGGTGCTGCAGACACATGTCCCCTGAATGGAAAATGACCATTACATTTTTGTAATGGTGAGAGGGCTGCATGTGTGAAAGTGCCATATATCGGTGTCCCAAAACAACACATGCTGGTGAGGAACAATGATGGTCATTTTAACAGGGTGTGTGTAAAAGGATAATTCCACAAGAAAATGGCGCAGGACCAGATTTGATTTTGTCCATTTCAAAATGGACCAGCTTGAGAAACTAGATGTGGTCTTTATATGAAAGGTGACAAGAGGGGAGGGGTTGAAGAATAAGAGGGCTTGGTGACATCAGACAAGCTGAAAAGTCGTTTCAGAGGCGGGGCAAGTTATCACATTTTGAAGGCAGATTACAAACACAAACCTTATCTGGCAAGTAATTCTTAAACATGCAAAGTTGTATGTTTAAGAGCAAAAACATGTATTATGAAAGTAAGTAAGCTCAATATTGTTTTAATAAAACATCTAACGAATTCACATGCATTATTTAAACAACGATATAATATATAAAACTGTTCACACTCACCATCCTTATCAGCTCGCCGGAAAATCTGAAATGATACACACAAAAATACAATTTATTAATATAAACTATTAATCACATTCTCATCTAAATTCACTTCCTGTAACCTTTCACATAATTTAGGCAGGTCAGAAGGCAAAGCTCATCTGCTAATCACATTAAAACTCACTTAAAATCATTATTAAACTGCTAAAAGAAACCTCGTAAAATACATACCTTATAAAGGCTCAATCATTATATTTTATACAGGACCATAAATATTTTTAGACATTTACTGCTGAAAAGTAGCAAGGTATGAAGTGGAAAAGATGGATAAAAGTAATTAAAAAGGCTTTTCTCTCTTGGGTTCAATGTCAACCATCAGTCACTCAAAAAAGCTATTAAGGGGGGGTGGTTCTGCAGATAGACTGATTGCAAAGCAATTGCATGATGGGATGGCGATTAATCCTTGCATTGATTTTAGAAGACCACCAGCCCAAATGACGCTGTACCCTTTAAGTTTCTATCAAAACGGAGCAATTTGTAAGTTGCCGATCAATTTGGTTGAGTTTGTGGGAGACTGAATGGGGTACTTACATCTGATTACACTAACTAATCAGATGTGAAATAAAGCACTTAAGACTCAGCTAACAGAGAAAATTCCTCACAGTCAATAGAATGTGCCGGGAAGCATTGCTCACTATGGGCTAATTTACAACAGTCAATCTGTTCACCTGTCAAGCTTTTACATTAACTGATAATAATGATATAAATAAACAAACACAATGAAAGTAAAGCTTGGGCTAATTGTGGGTATCAGTGCTAACGTAGCGACAGCAAACATGAGCATTCACATGGACAGTAAAGCTCAAACTTGCATGTTCTCGTCTCCATGGGGGCGTATGCCAAACATCCAATAATCAAAATGCGTATTAACAACACGTTTGATCTGCTACAAAAGAACGATCACCCTCTACTGACAGTCTAGAGCCTTTCTCACTTGGATGAGCCAGACACTTCATTCAATAATGAGAACTAACTGCATTCCAGCTGTCAGGTTGCTTCACATCACAGAACAAACTCAAAAACCACACCGAAGAGAAAAATAGACCTCTGGCAACTGCTCACACACCTGCGGCAGAACACCAATAATTGTCTTTTTATTTTTTAAACTGGACACTTTTTCTCTGCCACTGAAGGGGGAGAATGAATATGGCAACAGTGGCATTACTAATCCCAAATCAATAGTGTAATTTATATTACAAAGCATTTGAAGAAAACGATGGTATTTAACGTTAAGTGCTTTATTGAAAGCAAACGTGTTTGCAGGACTAACTCTCCAGATCTTGCTTTGATCACTGAGAGATATTACAGTAAGTGTAGCGGATGATGCCAGAGGGAATAAAATGTAAAGTGGGAAGTTTGCAAGGGAGTTGAATCACATTTGTAAATCAAAAACAAAACTGCCATAAACATGTACAGAACAGAACCATCATCATTTGTATGACAGCTGGAGGTTCTATCACACTTTCTGTAATCATTAAAAACACTTTTACCATGTTTTTTTAAATAACAACATTAATATTAATAGATAGAATGTAACACACTAATTTTGTTAAAAATAGTTTGTTAAGCTCTAGTCACTTGGTAAAAAAGATAAACTTACATTTCAAAATACAAGTTTTAGGCCTCTATTTGTACCCAATTTGGTAATTTTTGGTAAAATTTTTGTAAGGGAGTGTAAGTGTAAGGGACACACTAAAGGTACAGGCTTGTGTTAAATACCATTTGTAAGTTCTGACAACATAAAGTCACCTAATGTAGGTGACCCAGTTTGTTTCCACCACAGAAGAAATATCTCCATATGACACGAAAAGAGGACAGTAACCAAAAGATCTACAGTACAAATGTGAACTATAAAGAACTAAATGAGCTGTTAAATGTAAGTGAGTCATAAATAACTAGTACAGTTATTAAGAAAAAAAAATGTCTGAAATTATCATGGGCAACTGTGTCACTGTGTTAAAAGAGGCTTGAATTATTTTGTACTTTCCTGAAATACTATAAAAAAATAAAGAGAGTGACACTAATCAAAACATGAACAGCACTTTTACGTGGACTCATATATAGTCTTTCTCAGCCGATTGGAGTGATTTGTTACGATTTGGGTCAAATCCAACTGACTCCACAAATGGCACAAATATTTGTTTTTTAAAGTTCAAGTCAATAATGCGATGAAGTCTTTAGTAAATGTCACGTTCAGTCACCAGTAGATCGCTTAATAAAACAGGTCTTTCTATTCTCCTATATGTGCATTAATGCACAAAACAAAAAACACTTAATTACCTCCTTAAGTCTGACAAGTTTCAGGACACAATGATGCGAGGAAGAATTACTGCCACACATCACTGAGTTTCCTATGACAGCTTGTTAGTGCGCCACTTCGTTTTTGCTGTCAGGTCTGAGGAAACCAGGCAGAGAGAATTTGACATCGACACACCCTGTGATTCTGTAACTGCTTGCTTGAGACACATTTCAATGGAAAGCTTTCTGAAATAGGTCTTCATAACTAAACGTTTTATTCAAGACTGTTAAAACAAAAAGTTTAAGGAAATTGTAGAGGAGGCTGTCCGTGGAGCTCGGCTGTTTAGCGATGCAGTCTCACAGGCTGATCCTGGAACAGATATGGCAGTGGATGTGTAATTCAGTAGAGATAGATTGAGTTAAGTAATGGAATTCTCTCGCAGAGCATAAAGAGAAATCAATTCGCTCACAAGCACCTGCGATCCATTCCCTGATAAACTGTGTACACACACACACACACACACACACACAGCATTCCTATAATATAAATTAACAATGCCACCTTATTAGCTACACAACTCTTGCCTTATTCATTTCCTCCACCTCAGAATTGTGTGCTAGGGTACATTTGTGCCTCTGGGCTTTTTAAATATTTTAATTAGTTTTTTTTTGCCCCTTCACGTTACAGTCTGGCTACCTGAGACTTTATCTGGGTCTTGAACTGAACTACTTTTCTTACCACTCTCTTAATGTTTTACTGCGTAAACCCCTGAAAGCAACGCGGAAATCTCAAGAGATATGACCATCAGATAGACATAATTATCCAGCACCGATGAACAATACTGAGGCAATACTTTGACCTACTAAATCAATACTGTTGAGACCACGCACAGCAGCCAACCACACAGCATAACTGCCGCGCTCACGGGAAAAGCGCAATAAATTATTTAGATTTGGGTACGCACTCGGAGATCCGCCCATAAAATCAGTGCAAAAACTGTTTTATAACCGCAAGATGCTGCCCGGTAATGCGGGATGCACCGACGCAACTATTTCATTCTGTTTTCTCAAATATTTATCTAGCATGTTCAAATAATTGTATGATTAGATGGCGATGGACGGCTGCGTATTATAGGCAACCGCTGCGCGTAATAAAAGCGCAACAGTATTTGGATACGGCGGTGATCGCGCGTCCGCACGCAATTTAAAGAAGTTCCGTAAACTCAACTCATCCTAAACAATATATTGGATTTTAGAAACACTAATATAAAATAAATAACACAGGTCTGCAGTTGGAGTGTCAAATCCGTGGCTGTTTCGCGAAATGGGCGGAATGAATTTGCTGAAAAAGTAGGTCAATTATAAAGAGGAAAAAGTGTATTGATCTTATTGTAAATACTTTGGGTTATTTAGTGGGCATGTTGTAATTTAAGTGATGGATTGAAATTGCTCTAAACTCTTTTGGGGTCGTTTAATTATCATAATGAAGGGGACTGAATAACAAAGTTAAACGCGCGTACAAGTTTGTTTTAACATATACAACATGCCAAGAAAAATTCAACACCTACATCCAAAATGACAGAAATGCCTTTCCGTGGCTCCGGTGCGAAGAACTGCTCTTGAGCCACTGCCGCCTCCTCTTTTACATATTCCCGGCTGGAGATGCTTTTGTTGTCGCTCATCTTGGTGACTATCCAGCGGACGAGCCCGTCTATTCCACCGGGCTGGGAGCCGCTGTTTCCGGACTGTGCAGCCGTCGCTGTCTCGCTGTCCTGAGCCCCGGGGTTGGGCTGGTCTTTGCTGTCCTGTGCCCGGAGTTTGGCTTGTTCTTTGTGGAGCAGTTTGTGGACGCCGTCCCTGCAGTAGCGCGCTGCTTGTTCACACATCCTTTTGCCGCGGAGCGTTCATGCTGCGCGCTATGGGGGCGATCCCTCCCTCCTCCATGACATCAGCACCCGCACACATCCCAAAACTCGCCCCTCCTGTCACATTTAATTGGAACAGTTCAATAATAAGTGTCATTCATTTGGTGTAGTTGCAAAAGTATGAACGAAAAGCAGCACGGGTTGCGCTTTGGAGAGAGCACCGGCAGAGCCCATTGATCCTGGACACTGATCCTAAACTTTTCCAAGACGCAAGCGTGGTTTAATCTATTTTTGGCTTTGGCCTATTTGAGTTTAATGTCAGTTTTAGATGTCCAGAACATTAGGTTGTAAAATAAGTCTAAAGTGTGTCTTGCACAAATACAAAGTGGTTTAAGTCTTAGCTCGAGGTACAGCTTTCTAATAAACTGTAACTTTCTAATATAACATCATACTCTTCCCACGACTAAACTTTGTTTAAAAAGGTTAAATACGCTGCTTCACAGAGCTGGTGGATTTCAAAGCAAGCAAGCAAACAAATAAATAACAAATAAAGCAATAATTTATCCTGCAGAAATGTTGCGTGATCTGCATTAAATGGAATAAACAGCAGCTTATTGTTGGGGCGGGTTCTACTACACTTAGAAAATCCCTCATTACATCTCTATAAAGGTCTAAAATGACCTTTGTGAGTTGAAAGAATCCCCGGTCCTGCCCTTTACCAGGGGTGATTAAGTCATCCCAGCTAAAAGGGCCTTTATTTAATTGGCACCGGGAACAACCCCCCCTACAGTTTGCGTTCCTATAGTGAGGCATTTAGCTAAACAGAAAAAAGGATGGATGCATCTCTTTAATGTAGGGCGACTCACAGCAACCTGTTACTCACTTTTCCCCGCAGAGGGAGCTCGGATAATTACAACAAGCGGTAATCCCTTGTCTTTGGAGGTGATCAGATCAACACCCCTTGCAGCCAGTTTGTACGTTGAAGTGACAGGCCTCTTATTTCCACACATAAACAAACTCAGTGGTGCATCATGTCTCGGGCACTGAATGATACGAGCGAATGGTTATTGTGGTTACGGTGGCTGTCAGCCACACGGTGTGAAAACACATTGAGAATAAGTTCCATTAAACAATAAAAACCCAAAGTGGTCAAACTCTCACTTAAATCTGCTTACTTTTATTATGTTTAAAGCTCATATAATTAAAACTTGTGATACTAATTTTAGACTACTAAACAGAGATCATTTTCAAGCATGACTATATAGTTATATATAGTATACTAATATATATAATTGCATTGGGTTAAGGTCTTACTATCACTGTCCTTGCATTTGAACAATATTTGTATTAGTTACACAAGTACTTTAACATTAACATTAATACTAGGTACTTTATTGATCTACAAATACAAGACACTGGTAAAATGGTTTAGCTCAAGAGAGAAAGAAGAACACCAACCACACAGAAACTAAACAATTTATAAAAAAACTGAAACGTGATGATTCCTATTAGAATTATATCTAATATTATCTCACCCCGCATTCACTCCACTTACACACTTGGTTACACACTCACAAACAAGGGAAATATTTCTCTTGCCATGCATCAATAGTTGGGACATTAAAGGTGACGTAGGGGCAACAAGTGCACCTCCTGGTGGACTTACAAAGAGTGCATAGGAGCCACAGACGTTAATGTGTATTTGACTGGTATAATTCCAAAACTCAAGCCTCAGATGCCACAGTTTAAAGTGAAATGTTTATTTTCTTTAAATGTTTAATTTAAAGTCTTTACAATAAATCTGTATTGCATTTTGTGTGAAACACAGTATCACAGTAGACTAACAATAAATAAGCTAAAAATCTGTAGGAAAAAGTTTCATAGATAATTGTGTTACAAATTATTTTTAGCCATTAACATTTTAAGCGCAACTATGAGGCCTTTAAACAGAGAACAGCAGGGATCTCTTTTCATCCCCTGGGACTGGTTATGATGTTTTTTTCTCTGAAGCCAGCTCTGGACAGTGACCTTTCAAGTAGTAAACCCAGAAGATACCCTGTCCATGGGCCTCCATCCGTGGGCAGGAAATCGTCAGCTTTCCATGACACGGGCCCCTGGAGCCTGCGGGTGGGCCCTCAAATAAAACCTGTATGTTCTGGGTCTTTTGGGGCAAGATTGTCTCATTACCCTTGACGGTGAAGACAGGGTTGTCCACCTGGAAGGAGAAGGTTGTGGCCTGTTGAAAGACATTCTTAAAGGAAATAGAGACACTGGATCCTGAGCTGATGGTGAGGGGACCCTGAGCTTTGGGTGGGGTGCAGGAGCCGTACAGAGGGAAGACATACTCCCCTCCAGCCTCTGAGGAGATGGTGAGCAGACTGTGGATCTCACCCAGCTGGGAAGGTTCAAAATGGACCACCACACTGACATCTGTGCCGGCTTGGTTCCCTGCTGCTGTTTTAACAGTCCTGTCCACGATAAAATTCGGGCTGTCCATCTGAATCAAAGTAGCGTGTTAAACAAATGCATTATAATTCACAGTATACTGCTTAATTGCAACCATTAACATTCTGTTACGTACTACAGCAATAGCCCAGTGACTTCCGATTAAAGCTCCTACCTTACAAATATATTCAGTCTTGACGCGAGAGTAGTTGGTGAATTTGGCTGTGACACTGTGTCTGCTGCCGAGGGGTGCTTTGAAATAAAGGGGCTTTTCAGTGGGGGGCGGCAGAGACTTTAGCTGAAGCTCATAAAAGAAGTGGCCAAGTTCAGTAGCATACAGCGCCAGACGGGCTGTGGTCTCTCCCACACATAAAGGCTGGTATTCAAACGTCAGTATACCCTTAACAACAAATAAAAAAATAGTTTTAGCAGAATGTTCAAGCTGCTGTTTTCCATACAATAACACACAATCTTTTCCTTCAGTGTTCCACTAAACAAAGTTGAAATAACACAAGAATGACTCTTGAAAGTCTGTTTTGGTGTGAACTCTTTTTGTCTTGAAAGTCTGTTTTTGTAAACTTTTAAAAGACAGCTACAGTACAAACAGTGTCCAGATCCTCAGTAAATTATTATTATTTTGTTAAACTTAATGTGTCATAATATACAGTATCAGTAGCTATTGTATGAGTTTGCGAGGGAAGATCTACCCTAGACTGAGCAGGCACAAAGAACTGCGGAGGCACACTGATATCTGCATTCTGGCACTCAGCAGAGAAGGACACGTCCACAGGAAGAGGGTTCTCCACCTCAACGGACCCCGACGTCATCTGCCTCACCCGTGTCATCATTTCTACAGTGCTGATCACTCCCGGGGCCGTCGCTTTAAAGGTGAGATTGTAGAACAGGTACTCACCCGTAGCCTCATTCTTAAACGTCACCTTAAACACAGACCATAGATATGTTTCACTTAATCAAAATAGTTTGAATTAGCAAAGAGATAGTCTGGATTAGTCAGGGAACATGATGGAACATGACGACACTTGCTTTAGCATTGTACTGGCCCTCTCTGTAAGTAAAGAAGGAAAGTTTGTAGATCTTCTTATCCAATGCTGGCACATCAATATATTCCAGCCCCTTCAGGGAAACAACACCATCTGAACGATCTGGTTTGATCAGCTCCATCACAGCACGAAACCTGCACAGCGGGATATAAAACATAAATTACACAATGAAGTGAACTAAATTCAGGCATTGCTATGTATATATGGTCAATGAAATGTGTCATGATGGTTATAAAGCATATTCCCAAGGGCTGTATTTTCTAGCTCCATTATGGGTATTTTTGGGATTAATGACTCGTTCATCTATGTTAAAAGCATATGTCTATGTGTAATGCATAGTAATTATTACATTGTCAAAAGTTTCTGCGGTTATGTATGCCAGAGTATGACAAAAAACGTTTTTTTTATAAATGACTATATTTCTGTATTATATTTTTATATATAACATATTTTGTTCAAACGTTTTAATTATTCACAACAAATTTGTATTCTACTGTGTAAAACCTTACAGCTTTTTCCAAACAAAAGACATAATAGCTGATTGCTAAATTGATGGCTATGCTAAATGGTTGTTTGACACTGTATTGCCTTTATTGCATTTTCACATGTGTGTGTTGTTGTGCATGAGGTACCGCTGAGGTCTAGGCAGCCAGTTTTGGACAGACAATATTTGCGTGTGCAGTTTTTTGCATTCTATCTCTTCTGTAATGGTGCTTTCAGCTTTAGGTGGCTCAGCTGTGCCGTGCAGTATGTACAGTATTCCAGTGCCATCAGGAAAGCAGAAGAACACAGAGCCCTGTATCAGAGACAGCAAAGTACAGGCACATCTTTGGGTTCTTGCCTTTTACCAGACTAGAAAGTAAAGGGTGACAGGAAATACTTTGGGAGAAGGGGGAGCGTGTGTTAGGGACATGACGCAATCCAGACTCAACCTTTACACACTATGCCACAGCTCTGATGTCTACTACTGTAAGTGCAACTTTTATGATGCTTCTATGGGGCGTTTTTAAAGCTTTTTGGAGCCTCCTATGAGAAAGCATGACATATTTTTGTATTTCTGGCTACACTTTTTATTTAATACAGCAAGGGGTAGAGAAGAAAAGTCATTATTCACTATAAATGATCCACAAAATTAAAACTACATCATCCTATCATTAAACTCTGTGGGTGTTTGCCGTACTGTCAGACACACAGTAGCTTATACTAAAATTTAATATGACTTTTTGAACCCTAATTTAATTTAACAGCTGTTTCAAAACCAATGAATGGAGAGTTTATTACCTCATGCTTCTCTCCATCTGCAGTCATGACTAAGGGCTTGTATGTGATGTCATAGGTGGTCAGCTGAGGGGGGTCGATGAGGAGAGTGGGCGGCCCGCTCCAGTGCTCTCCCTCTATGACACACTTCAGAGTCCAGCACTGGTTAATGCGATTGGACAGAGTCAAAGACTGAGTACACTGACTGCGCACCTGACACACAAAATTCACCACCTGCGCACACACGGGTATAAAAAGACAGCGAGACGGACAGCGTGATGTGACATGACAGTTCCTATGCGATTTATACTGTAAGCAATGAATTCTGTCTGATGAATAGATTTGACCTTTAACCTTTTCCGTCAGTAGCTTTTACCTCTGTTGCAACCGGACGGGCAATGCAGGAGCCAGTCAGAGTAAGTTTTAAAGGTTTTCCTCCCTCTATAGCGCAGCTGAGGTCATCATAGCGCAAATCATGACATAACTCTGTGGGGGCAAAGGTCACTTCAAAAGGTACTTCCATTCCTGGGGTGATATAGCCCTCAGCAGCGACAATCATGAAATCTGGAGCAAAACTCTTTACATCCCATTTGAATCTGATAAAAACACAGAAAAACAGAGTAAACGAAGACTCTATTGCCATTTACTATACCAGTCTGCATCTTACTGTACTGTACTGTACCTAAATACATACTGTGATAACGCGTGGATATGTACCTTGCGCCGATGTCCCCAGTGTTCTGCATGACAATCCGCCGTGTGGCCTGGCAGCGCTGGACCACAGCTCCAAACTGCAGGCAGTCTGTGTCCAGACCGACCTCCACTCCCTGACAGCAACCCTTCATGGCCAGCAGGGGGCGCACAGCACCCAGACACTCAAGCTGCAGTTCCTCCGTGAAGGGAGGCATTCGCTGCTCAGGAGAGAACAGAAGCTCCATCACACAGCGGCCCCCTCCACCCTTCAATGTTACCTGCCCCTCTGGACGCACTGACAGGACCTAAAAATACAATGACGGTGTTACTTTAATACACTCTATGGAATAAATGTGTGTCTTTTGTGCATATGTGTGCATGAGTGTTACCCTAGAGTCCCGGAGAAAATAGTCAGAGTTTGTGCGAACGAGACTAAAGGTCAAGGAACAGTGGCTGTTGTTCACCAGAGGGACCAATTTGCGACTCCGCTGGCCAGTCTGCAGGGCTCCAAAATGTACTACCTTATGCGCTGGGTCCTCCAAGTTAATCTGAGACAAGAAAAACACTGTATGACACTTTCAGTTACTGTATATGATGATAAAGAAATGCAGCTCGATATGAAAATCAAATCTTCTTGGCACCTTTATCTCAGCACCCTGTCCAAGGATCTCCACTATTTGCTTGGCACAGTTATTCATCTCAAAAACCACCTTCTCGTGGTAACGAACTGCTTTGCGTGGGTAGAATGAGAAGAGCACCTCCAGAGAACCGTCGGGGGGAAGGACCTGAGGGGTGAAGCTGACCTCCAGGAAGGGTGTGTTGGAGAACAAGCAGTCTAGACTAAACACATACAATCATACAATATAATCAGTATTTTGCTGTACAATGTCTTAAACTTGAAGATTATGATGGTACACAAAGCAGTCATGATCTGTGTACCTGATTTCTCTGTTGCTTCTGTTGCTAATCATCAGTGTGTGTATAGCAGGCTCCATCCCAAAGCAATGTATAAAATGCATTCCAAAGTTGTACTTGAGGAAAGAAAATTCAAGATCCGGAGCCAGAGCAGAGCCCGACAGCAAACAACGGAATGTCGGACCATTCTTTACCTACAAAATAGAGACAGATAGGTAGGAAGATAGGTAGGCAGGTAAAAAGGAAGAAAGATTCATTAGGATTCAAGGTAGGTCAGGGGGCTAACAATAGCAAACTAGCTTTGAAAGTATAAGGTCCCACACTTCTTTCAGAGTGCTCTCCAAAGCCA
>JAZGTK010004752.1:0-23789 GCA_036877625.1 Ambastaia sidthimunki
CTTGTTTTATGGGCTAGTTCCCATCTATGCAAACTTGATTTTGACATGCAAGAACATTCCCTCCTTGTCTATGTGTGCTGTCAGCACATTCTCAGTAACATTCACCATCCATTTTGGATTTTCTCTCTCTCTCTCTTTCTCTCTCTCTCTCTCTCTCTCTATGTCTGCCATCATAGCAAGACTGCTAACAGCTGTCAGTTTTGCTGCAGTCTACCCAGCTAACAGGGAACAAACGTTAACTAGCGTTAGCTAATTTCTTTCAAAGTTATCAAAAAAATACTTGCAGTAATACTAGTACAATGTTTTTGTTAACATTATATATCATACATATCAAAAGTGTTTTATTCTTGTTAGTGGAATGTTTTAAAAATGTTAAAGAATGAAGACAGTTTGATGATTTGATGTTTCGAAGGTTTGTAGAACATTCAATATTATATTTTTTATGTTTTGGTATGTAAGGAAATATTTTTACAACCTATAATTGTTAGCTGTGTAGCCTGTACATTTTATTCCCAGAATGATCTAATAACTGTAAAGACCTGAAAAAGCAATAAAGACATAAGAAAACTGAAGCTGTACATTTTGGTAACGCACTCAGTGTCTTTGATGTTGAAATCTTTCTCTCGCTGCTGTTGCTGAGATTATGTCTCTCTTTGTTTTATACATGTTGCTCCCATCAGAGAGAAGGATCGCTAATGCTTAGCATATGGCTAGCTTTTGTCTGTGCATTTTTTGTTCTGTTATAAAGGGCCCCAGGTCTCTCTCATTCTCTGTATTAGATTGAAGTACGAGACGGGTGTAATTTGGCGTGGATGTAGCTGTGAGACTCATTATCAACATTCAGTATAACATTTTTAATGTTTTTGTTTCTTATGGAAATGTTAGGGAACATTTTTACAACATAAAATTATTAGCTACGTAGTCCTAGATCAGACTACTCTCATATAGAGTACAAAATTCCCAGTTCATATTTCATTCCTAATGAAAATCCATCCTTCATTTAATCTCTTTTGAGAAGGAAAGATCTTTCCATAATCCGCATCCCAACAGAAATAGGAAATAGTTTGTGTTTACAAGGATTGTTCTGCTGAGACCTGTTGTCAATACAAGAGAAATTTTCTTAAGAATTGTAGGCTTTGTTAAATCCCCATTAATATCCAGAATCCCCATAAAACCAAAGCAAACAGTGGATCGTAATTAATCCTGTATGGGGAAGTGAATGGACAAAGCCAGTAAATTAAATGGTACAATAAATACAACGCAGAGTTTTTTAATGTTGGTTTTGTCTTGAAATGGTTGCATCTGGCAGTCACAGCTTTTTGACTGATAACTTCATAGAGTGACACATTTTTGATAAAACATCTGTCTGGGTCTCTTTCTCTACCCCTCTCTCACCCCCAATCTCTTCTCTCTCTCTCTTTTTGGGTCTTTCATTCTTTGCCAGAAAACTATCAATAACATAATGCCACAAAGATGAAACCAAAAGCTGAGCCATTCAAATGTCTGTTTTATGATATAGATCTTTTTTTCGCCAACGCATCTTTTGTAAATTTGAAGCTTTTTAATCAGTGAGAAAATTATTTCCTTCATGTGTTTAAATCTGAACAAAACTGCATGAGAACTGTAAGCATGTTTGTCTTATAAAAAGCTGTTTCTGTCACCAGCTATGAGAAGAAGTAGAAACTTCATCATAAATAAGCCTTGGTGGTTATGACTCGGCAGTGAAGAGATGTCAGAACCCTTTTTTAATCTTTCACAGTTTTTTTTATCTTTTTTTTGCATCCTTTTGCCCTGCCTGTGTCTTTTTACGCTTAAACATGACAACAAACAAACAAACAAATACATAAAACTCAGTTTTACATCCTCAAAACAAGAGAAAGAGAAAGAAAGAAATAGAGGAGAGTTTTTCTTTTTTTTAAAGTTAACTGGACATCAAGTATTCATGGAAAATAGTTTTACATTGGGATCGATTTCAGCATATTCCAGGAAAGCTTAATATGCAATTACTGACAGATTTAACACATAAATCACTTCAAAATGTTTTAGAATTTACTGTTTTACAAGTTTTAGACATTTTTAACCATCATATGCAAAGTGAGTAACACTGCAGTCACAGAGAGGTCAGTTGTCCAGGCTTGGCCATTTATGATGTGTGGTCTGTGTTTAATGATCATTCTGCACTTATAATACACAGTGAATTGCCACCCTGCAAAATCTTATTCTCAAAATACTAGACCAACATTAACCATGCCCAGTCTACAAGACCTTCATGTAAACCACACTGAAATCTCTCTTATTCTTAACTCAAATAATATTTATTTAAAATATGGCCACAGGGCACCAAAAGGTCAGACTATATTTATTGTAAAAAAATGATTTCTTAAATTAAATTTTAAGGTGCTTTACAGTAATTGGATAACACCACAGACACATGCCTACGTATATGAGTGCACAAAACAAAATATAATTTAATTTAATGTGCTGTCTGTTGGCCACACCTATCTTTAATAAAAACTTATATTTGCTTTAAACTAATAAACCTTGTCTGCAATATAGGAAATTAGCCTATTACCCCTTCAGTTAATGAGTTGCATATTTTCTGGAATCTGGAGGGGTAAAAAGTTATTGCCATTTTGTCATAATTTGGCGGCCCCATTTTTTATTATTTCTTATGGGCTAATTAAACTATTAGCCTTTTCTTGGCATAACTGTAATGTTCTTCTTTTGACGTTTGCCAGCAACTGAGAGCTGTTCTGGAGAGCTTCAGCCCTGTGCCTCTGCTGTCTGTAGTGTGGGAGAGGTGACAGAGAGCAAGACCTTTCATGAACTCCAAAAACAACATCTGCACACACAGTGATTCCTAACATGGTGGATGAGATGAGGCAGCTCAGTCTCATATGGGATTTATTAGAGGAGGTAAAACACGCAGGCTGATAAGAGGAGATAAAAACATATTGATGATTAATTTCCCAGTGATTGGTCCAGTTCTCTGTGATGTCATTTACAATGGACAACACAAATCAACATTTGACATGTGACCACCCAAGAGTTAAAATGTCATGCCATTTAGACATATGTGTGTTTGAGAATGTGGCCATGTGGGGATGGATTAGAGTTTGTGAACACATATGATTGAGACAAAAAAAAAACTCACTGGCCAAACATTAAACAATGTGTTTCTGTGAATGTTTGGGTCCTGATTTATCCCACACAATAAATATAGAAAAAGTGAGAGAGAAAAAGAGAGACTTAAACTTTTTGATCAGCAAATGTAAAAATCTCTTGCCTGATATTTTCTGCATGTCTGTTTTGTCCTGATAAGGTTGCAGGGACCTAAAAGCACAGGATGAGGTTCATAACACAGAGGAAACTGTGTGATTCAGTAGTAGATTGACTTTTGCATGTTTTTCTCTCACCACAGAGCCACCAGCCAAACCCTGCCTCACTGACCTCAAGAATCTCTCTTATTTCTTATAATCAGGGATTAGCTCAGAGGATGACTATGGTCAGCACTGTCCAAAGATCCACCCTTAGATAATTTAAAACATCATTGGGGCTGTTGGTTGTCTTCTGCATTTGTGTTGCAAACACTGATGCTGTTTGGATGGATAATTTTTTTCCAAAAGAAATTTGAGTTCCAGTTATTAACATAGGATCTCTATGATTTCATGTCCTTATTCCAGTGGGACCGCTGTAGTTTCTAAGATGGGAACGGCAGGAGAATCTGAATCACCAGCTGTTTTTGTTTATCCAGAAAGTTGTCAAAATGGTCTAAATCCATAAAGAAGGTTTACAGTTAATTATAATAGGTGATTTTCTCTGTGTTTTATATAGGATAAAAGACAAAAACCATGTGTGTGTGTGTGCGTGTGTGTATGATTTTTAATATTGAAATCTACTAACTGAAAGAACAAAAGAACGTTTCTGAGTTGGTGACGTGTCTGTGTGTGCTTGTGATTCTTTGGCAACTCACCAGACTAATTAACCAATCAGACATCACTCAGTTTTGCAACCCAAGACAATTCTAATTTTAGTTACCCTAATTCAAGTGACAACTTAATTACAGCCTGATAATATCAGCCTTTTCATGTAGACCCCTATATCTCTCCTTTTCTCCTTCCATCTCTCCCTCATCATCTCATTTTACACTCTTTATTCTTTTAAAAGCTCTAATTAATGGAAGACACCCAACAGGTTTGACTTAATGGCAGGAAACTTATTTACAATTTTCCAGGGAATCAAAAGTGGATATTTAAAAGTAATCTTTCTGGAAATAAAAGTATTTCTTGGTGAAAGTATTTTGCCAGTCCGACACCCACAAACATCCTGAATAATAAAACAGACTCTTATTTAAATATTTAGACTTTCCCATCAAAGAATCTTTAAAACATGAGATTTAGGTTCACACTCTGTTTTGAGAATATAGAAGGAAGAATAGAGATGCAGACAAGAATCACAGGTTCAGAATATCTGTTTCCTGTGCTAAAATGCTAAGGAAAGCTTAAAAAGTGCACAAAAGCAATATTTTTCCTCAAAACTATTTAACTTGTGGTCCATTCACGGCACTGGATCTTATAAACATGGGGTAATTTTATTTGTGACCGATAGTTTCCAGTAAATATCCACATTTGATGCGCAATGTATTGCTCACCATAAATCATTATGTATAATCAAACTAATGTAATTGGTGGTTAAACATGTCAGCCAGACAGCCCTCTTACATCTGAATAGATGCTTGTTGGCCTGATTAAGCTACAATGTGCACCACATTTAAAGCCCACAGTCAAACCTGAAGCTTGTTTCATTCATGTGTGTAGTTACAGTACTAATCGAAGAGCTCAAGACTTCATTCAGTGCCTGATTGTTGAACACCCGACAGGTGATTTTCACATGTCTGACAGCTGCAGACGAGGTGTAATCTTCATTGTACCGCCTGATTCGTCACTGAGGTTCGTAGCCACCGCAACAGCCTCAGTCTTGTTTAAATTGTGAAGAGGAAAGGAAGTGACACGCATAAGCTGGGCGTCACACTAATCGGTGCTAATTGAAAGACTCAGAAGATGCGAGAGGGATGTGACCAGACCAAACTGTTAGCACTGCTAGTCTCACTTACTTACACCACCTTGAGAAATATTCACACACATCATTAGAATATCCGTCCCCATTATGAATATGAAAATAAGCAGAATGGTAGCAAGAGGAGAGAAATCTAGATTCTATATAGTGGCAGAAATGACAGCGATGATGATTATTTTAATGAAGACAATGATGATCATTAGCATTAATGTGGTCCATGTGCGTCTCTACGTCTCTGTCTCAGCTGGTGTGTGAACATAGAAGAGTCTATTATAATATAGACTGTTATAATAACCTGTTATGGTTTTCCCTGGTCTGGTTACATTCTATCCCCCTACACTAACTATACCCTTAAACCTAACCATCACTTTTTTAGATTTTCTTTTCTAGATTTTCAAAAAAGATCATTCTGTATAATGTATAAGCTTGTTTTTTTCATGGGGACCTAAAAATGAACAGGACAAACCTCTCTATCTAATGGACCTTTACTTAAAAACACTACTACAGCACAATCTGAATAAAATATCATGATCTTCAAATAACAACAACTGATAAAAATAAGAGGACCTCTCCCTCTCAGAGCAATAAAGTCCATTGTTTATTAATTCTGAACAGTGTTCTGATTTTAACAATCCATGTGATAAAATATTCGCACACTGGGTTGAGTGCAAACCCTTGTCTGATGAGTGATGTACGGGCAGAAGGAAGGATATAAATATTACAGCATACAGGTGAGAAGGCGATCGACTCTCTAATGCTTACCTAACAACATCAGCTAGGCCTCTGTGTGTTTTAACAGGTTGAAATATTCATTTTTTACTCTCAGTATTGCCTAATATGTCACAATATGGACACCGTTTAATACATAATTCTCCTTTTTAAATTGATGGTTAAGGAATTAAAATACAGGCTTTTTTGAAAATCCTGTGAGTACCTCTAAGTGTGCCAACCAGTAATGCCCTCTTAGGGTATTAAAACAGAGACCACCCGTCTGCAAGAAAAGCTGTCTGTAAATTTGCCCAGGATTGCGCACACATGCTGCATCTTTTAGCCACAGAAATGTTGATACATTTAAGATACATTAGTTGCATTTAAAGGGGATCTCAGGAACAGTGATGTAATCAGGCCTCTTGTGTTTTCTTGGTGTAATTATGTCATTTATAGTTGCTGTTTACTGCAAACAGGAAGTCCCCAATTTGAAGATCTTCTGTGGTTTAAACCAGTCATATCAGTCTGCCACACTAGCTCTCTCTGTAAAGCAGATACTCATTAATATTCCACAAGAGGCCCATCAGGTGTGATTTGCTATTTGCTTTAGCACATCTTAGACACAGCCACTTTAATACAGTACATTTCATCCCTAACAAGAACAACTGTAGCCATTTCATCCCTCTCATTGTCTTCTTAAAAATGAAAAACAATTAGGTGGGTATTCAAAACCCAGGGGCCATGCTGGCATTTGTCTCCACATAATCTAGAGTCAAATTTCTCTGTTTATGAAAGAGGACGAGATTGTTACAAATCCTCTGGGTTGCGATAAGGACAAAGTCTTCCAATTTTGTCTGTGCTTTTTTCCATGGAAATGAAGGTCTGTGGCTGGTCTTCTGAAAGTTGAGGGATATGGAAGAGGGCAGCTCAGATTGTATCTGTGGATAAATTATTCAGAGTTCAGCTTTTCTATCCAATGACCCCGCTAACAGAGCACAAATTATTTAGCAAGCTGCCAGAGCGACAGCGATGCTACACGTCTGAAGCTCGGCCTCCCCGGGCAGAATCACGGGCGTGCGAGGCCAGCCGGGGGGAGGGAGAGAGAGTCTTATACATTCATCCATTGCATTAGCTCACATATGCTCTGATTTCACATGGTCACTAATGTGTTAGTCTCCCAATAACATCAGATTAGTGTAAAGCCCTCATTAACACAGATCTAAGAAGAGGTGATGCTTGTCTTTCATTCACTGTCTCTCTTTCACTCTGAAAGAAGAGATGAATGGAGGGATTTCTGTAGCAGGAGATCAGATGATAGCAGTAGGACTTGAACTTGTTTAGGGACACCAGCCCAAAGCTCTTGTGTGTTTCAGGTGTCAAATCTGTACACAGTGTTCAGTATCAAAACCTAAGTGCTGACGCATGCTGAGTGTGGCTTCAATAACAGACTGCAGTGAGGTCATTAAGACAGTCTTTCCTGAACAATGTCACACTACAGAGAAACAGAGATGAATCAGAGATGAATCAAGAGCATAAAAACATTTTTGAGAATTAATGGTGTCACACACACACTGTGACTGGCAACATCACAGCTCTGCTAACACCTCATAACCTCCCAGTTCTCAGTTACGATCAGAAAGAAGAAAACTCGTGTGTAGGACTCAGAATTTTGTGTTTGGGGCTTTAGACAATTCCCATACACGGCTTAAAGCTGTCAAATACTGAATGCTGTATCAGAGCGCCCTCTAGTGTCCACATCCTGTATTGTAAGTCATATTAACAACTGCAGGCTTCAATGTTTTAATAATTGTTCAATATTTAAGTAGGTACTTTTCATTACTGATTCGGACTGGCAAATATTAACCACGAATAAATTATATCACTTTGTTATTTATACATCTCGTTGTTTTCCGCACTGTGTTCACAGGCGCTCGCTACTAAGTGATATTGAATGAGCTGTCCTTGAACCAAACCTCAAATGTATTCACAGTAATGGACTTCTAAGTTATCAACATAAACAAATATGTTTCCAAAGAGACTTGCATATTGACTTGCTCGGTAATTAATTGTTGGTTGCAATAGTTGATGGAAGTTTAGGAAGTGCAGCGGAAACCAGACGTGCAGGTCAATACCTGCAGCCAATCAGAGGACAGACAGACAGATACCGTATATATTGCAGAAATATGCGTGTCTTCTTTATGAGTATGTGTACAGACATAAAGAATTCTCAACATGACACATGAAGTGATCTGTAGTACACTATACATAAACTTCTGTAAATTAACACAAGGAACATTTGTTCAGATCCCTAATTTACTCCTGTTTAATATGGTGACTCTAAGTCACCTTGCTATCTCGTTTCCTGTTTTTGAAGGTTGTGGCAAAGATCTCCTCGTTTCTCGAGGATCCTGTCTGAACCTCATAAGAACTCATCGGCTTTAAGACAGACAGCTCAAGGCTGCATTTTTCAGGATATCCTCTGCTGCTGAGCAATATTCATAAATTAAATTTTCAGTCCTCTCTGCCTTTTATTAGTTTGGGTGTTATTAAATGAGATTGCTTCATCTTAATATATATCCACTCAAATCCAATAACATGGCCTGTAACTTAGTGCACGGTTCTAATAAATGGTGGTGTGTGATGCCTATCTTGACAGACAGTCCACATCACAATAATCTCTGCACTGTATTCCAAAGCAACTGAACTCTCTCCTACTTTGTCTACGCAAAGAAAAAAAAACTTGCTCTTCCTGAGACCATTCAGCCTATAAAGAATTTGGCTATGGTCTTGTTTAAAATATTTTAAAAAATGTAGCGTGTGTTTTATGTATAATATTATTCCGTTATAATGTTATTTTTTGTACAGCTCAGTTAGAATTGGCTTTAGTTTGGATTGGCACAACAAACAATAGCAAATTTCATTTAAATAATTTAGAGGGATGCACACTCCTTGCCATTAAACTACTTTTTATATGATCATATATTTGATATTTTATTATATTGAGCTTTTGGATTTCATGGGTTTTGCCTGCTTTTAGTGTTGGCTATAAAGTTAAGCACCAAGTGTTAACAACGCCTTAACTTAACCCTTATAATTGTAAGGATATTATCTATATGATTTTCTTAATGAGTTGCAGCTGGCTGTGGGTCAGCTATAAGTGCAAGTAGGGTTAAGTGGGGATATATACTCTCTCTCTCTTTCTCTCTTTACTGGACCTTAATAGGCAACTTTATCAGGAGAACCATTATTGAGAGCTTTGCCGGGAGCTTCTTTATCACACACACATCTGAGCCTGCCCAACACCTGTCACTGTCAATTACAGAGAGGTAATACACTGCAGATTTCCTCATTTGGTTTAATAAAATCTCCTGGCTTATCTGAACTAGAGTCATTATAGCAAATAATTGTTGCATTGAGGTGCTAGCCGGTCCATAGCCTGAGGGATAAGACAAGACTGTAGCCATTTTCCTTCACCTTTCCACACCCTCCCTCCCCAGTCGTGCATATTCCAACAATATATATTGCATCTAAATCAAGCTCTGGCTTTTGTTATTTATACTAACATTGTTATTACTTATTATGTGGACGTGAAGTCATTCGTTCTGCCTCCTTTATGGCTTTCACTGTCATTGCTTATTTCACTAGGGGCTGCCAATTTTTAACTGTCATTTAAACCAAAATACAGATCATAACAGATCATCTCAGAGGAGACATACAGTGACAGAGAGGATGAGTACAGGATATTCTTCATCTGCTGTTTGAACACAATGGCCTGCTGAGGCTCTGCTTTTAAAAAGATTTGGTACATTAATCAACGCATACAAAAAAGAACAACACAATATAAGAGGCTGGTCTCAATAGTGATGCTGTTTTTTCAGGCAGTGAAACCATACCAGGCTCTTGCAAAGCCTGTTTGGATATTACAAAAACCATTTAAAGTTTCTTTTTATTAAACGTTCAATGTTAAAGGCCACGCATTGATTTGATTACTGTATGTCAGGACAAAACAGAGCAAGACAAAAATAACATCTACCTACTAAATTCTGAACATTTCACTTAAACATTAAGAAACATTATAGCAGAATATATTAGAACTTCGGTATCATCTTTAAGAAGAGTTTAAGAAGTAGATAGTAGGAAAGCTAATCCTGTAAAATTCAGTATTATTTCAGCAACTTTTTTAGTTGCTGTAAAGCAGTTGTGAAAAAGTTTTTTCTTTTCTTTGTGTCCCTCATTTTATTATTATTAGTAATAGTCCTCATAAAAGCAATCCATCAATCGATTAAACAAATATCAGGTACCAAAAGAATTGCAGAGCAGTTACTCAGTGTAAAGAATTATAGCAGTAATTTTATCAAGCCGCTATGGTACTGTCTATAAAAAACAATTCTCATAGTACCAAAAGTATCATAGGACCACATCAAAGATCTATGTAATGACATCAATATGGTCATTGTTGACAGTCTTTGATAATCTTAAATGCTGACTAACATGCTTTGAAGAAATGGTTGGTTAATATATTTCCAACATTGATCATTTATTCTAATTGCATTTCTGCCTGTGTGCCTGTTTAAATAGGATTAAATTAGGCTGTCTATTGGGTGTTAAGTTCTTGATTTCTGAGCATTTGACTCCCTCTTATGTCCTGTCGAGGACATTACAAAAAACAGTCCAACTGTTTATCATTTTTCTGTCAAACTGTTACATTTCAAATTCTTATAACATTACATAAAGGTGATAAATAAATAAAAACAGAACTTTCACATGCATGCAAGAGGGAAACCGAGTACACATTACCAGGGATGTTTCTATTTTAAAATAGATACAAAACTTTCTGGCTCTTATATATGTTCATTTTTATTAAAAAGAAACAAAGACATTTACAATGTATCTCAATGCATAACAATACAGGTATTTTTCATTTCAACACATAATTAATTTAATCATTAATCAATCAAGTAACTATTTAAAATAATAACACTAACAGTCTTTCAACGCAATAAATGTACATTTTAGCTTACAAACAAATTCAACTGTGTAACTATAAATTATATTAAAACATGATTAAAAGGGCCAATCCAAGCCCACTACTTTGATCTAACATGACTGACAGTGAAATGCACTAATAGAATCTCCCGTGTGACTCTATAAACCAATGACAGAGAACTAGCACATTCCGTGCGGTTAGTCATCCAGGAGGGTGGATACTTCGTGCTTTAAAAATGTGTGAAATGTCTTAAGGTTGCCTCGGTAAGTTTCTTAAACTCATTCTTATTATTGAATATTGTTCAGTGTGTAACAGTGATTTCCCCATGAATGTTGTTCTGTAAGGTAATGCTTGCAATCCTGGTCTGTTTAAACGATTAGCTAGCGAGGCTGAGATGACAATATATTAAAAAGCAAGACTTTTGTCAGCTTTTACAATATCCTTATTTTACTTCACACTACGAGGCTGGAATACTAATTTTCATAATAATAATCCGTATGTGTCATAATATTTGTTGTCTAATCGTTATTCTGAAGACATTTAACCTTGTGGTTTGCTGTGTTAAATTGTTGATAGGTTTATGAGCATGTCACTCCAACATCGAGCCAATTACAATCTCTCGCTTGTGTTTATGTCCCGCCTTTTCCTGTCAAGATAGATTGACGTGCGTTAGGTATTTGTGAGATTATTCCGATAGCAGTGTTGTCGGCTGTTTAGATGACCGCGTACAAAAATAATAAATCTAAATCAAACTATTTCACAAACAGACGAGTTGGCATATAACATGTCTTTAGCCAGGGGACGTTGTTTGGCTCGGGTAAGTGGAAACCTGTTAGCTACGGAGGTTTTTATGCTAAAGCTAGTCTTGAAAAGCTCACTTGAGCTCTGTTTTAAAAATCGGTTTTCTCACCCACGGAGCTTTTATTAAACTGCAAAGTTTACTCCTATTAAACTAGGTTGTCTGCAGTGGACGTCAGGTTAAAATGAAAGGAATACTGTTTTGTGACTTGTAGCAGTGGTTGTTTCTAGTTGAGGCGGTTGTTCCAGTGTCTCAGGCGTTGACATGTTTGTCTCATTTCTGTCGTTGTCTTGACACGCCTCTTATAAGACTTGTCATCTTATTTGGCAAGTTAACAGCATCCCATTCCACAAAGTGTTTAAATATGAGTCTGTATGTTTAAATAGGTTTTAAATAAGTTACCACTGGCAGTTGACGCTATTCTCTGTGCTAGTGGGGATTGGATTTCCACCAGCTGCTATATAGCATCAGGTTGCTCATTGTATTCTCCAAATGTCCAGACTCTCATCAGCCTTTTCTTTCTCTCCTTTCTTTTGTCTCACAGTGAACACTTTGGATGCCACTAAAAAGTGCACAAGCATACACCCATCGAGAGCTCAATGAGTAATGAACACATTCTGGAGCATGTCGACAAACGTTGGTCGTAAGGTGAAGTATGGCTGTCTTCTCATGTGTCTTTAAACATTACACACAGAGTACCGACATCTTTGACTTCCTGACATGTTATTGATGCCTGTGCGTTTTCAGAGACTCACTAGTCCTTATTTAGCATCTTATAAGCAAGTCCAGTGGGTGGTGAATTTGTCTTCCTGGTTGGCCAACATGTTGACGTTGTGTCTGAACGGTTCTATTGTCCACAATAGCAGTTGGTAATTATAAGGCAGTCATTTTAAATGGGCAGACTAATTTTCTGTTAACTAGGGGATAATGTTTGAAAGTGTTCCATGCAGAAATTGCCCAAAGAACTAGACTGCCTAACAACACGTGACTTAACTAAGAAATCACGTGAGACTCCTACAAGAGTTTAAAGGTTATTTTGCACATATCAGTCTCTTTGAAGTTACTGGTAGAGAAGGAAGCTTTTCCCAAAGAAAGATGGAGGCTACCGACTTGTTTTCCTATAAAATGCTAGTGTTTTGTGTTCAGATTTTATTATATTATAAACAATTAATTAACTGTTAACTATATTTTAATGCTACAAATAACTTATCTTGATGTAGGCCAGCAAATGTAGTAACAGTTTGTTGTAAAATACAATGGTGATGTCCCGGCTGTGGCATGGAGTTTCAGCTGTTACAAAGGAGTTAAATTCAGCTGTGATCTATTAGATGCTGACTCAGACTAACTCCTGTTCTCTCGCTTGTTGATTTATGATAGACAGCTTTTGAACTAGCTGTATAGTAGTTTCCAGTTGATTGCTGTATTATATAGCACTTGTCTGGTAGCTGGTTCTCTTTTGTGTGGCTGTCTTATGAAATTATACATTGAAATGGTGAATTTGGTTGAAGAGTACTATTTATTGCAGTTTTTATAGTATTTACGCGTTTTTAAATAAGTACTATACAATAATTTCTGTTGGTTATTTTTTATTTCAGAGTGAATTACAGCCCTTGCAGGTTCTTGATGCATTTTGACCATAACAGTTGAACTTTTTTTGATACATGCAGTTTGTCATATTCGAACAGATCAGCACGTTTCTCAGTTGTTGTCTTTTAGGTCTCTTTCCTGTAATGTAAGTAAATAAATGTCTGTTTGTGTGCAGAGATCTGACAGCGAGGAGCAGATTGGTCAGGGGGAGCAGAGAGCCAGCCCAGCTCGTCCTCCATTTGGCAAGAAGCAGCTCCCCTCCATCCCGAAGAATGCAGTTCCCATCACTAAAGCTGCCTCACCGGCCATCTCAACACAGTCAGCCAATGGAACTCATGCCTCTTATGGCCCTTTCTACCTGGAGTACTCGCTGCTTGCTGAGTTGTGAGTGAAGTTTTTCACACTGCTTTTTTTTCGTGGGTACATGCACAGGATTAGAGATTCCACAGGGTTTTGGTGGTAGTCTTTACAATGGATGGTGGGTATTAAACGGGTATGGGTTAAATTTAGTGGCGTTGTCTTGTAACATTAAATTATGTCTAAAACAACATTCCATTAAATACCTAAGACTGGATTTTATGTCTATAAGTGAACAAAATATCTCAGTCATTTGTTTTGTCTCATTATGTGGACTAACAGTGTTATGTTTGAGGTGTGTGGGTGAAGTTAACACTCATTGTCTTTGTTGCAGCACATTGGTGATTAAGCAGAAGCTTCCTGGCATCTACGTACAGCCTTCATACAGATCAGCACTGAGTAAGAATCCAGCCTTTCTGTTTCCCTTCTAATGTTGCCAATGTTTTTCCTGTCTGGCAAAGCAGAGCAGATCTCGTGTTTAGGAAAACTCTTGTGTTTAGAATTCTGGAGTTTTTAGTTAATTTGGTAACTGTGTTATTGTTATCAGAAATATGGGTTGCTGATCTGCTATGTGATGTGTTCATGTCTTTGCAGTGTGGTTTGGTGTGATTTTCATTCGACATGGTTTGTACCAGGATGGTGTGTTTAAGTTCACCGTGTACATTCCTGATAACTACCCAGATGGAGACTGTCCTGTAAGTACAGTGCATTCTTTCCCTCTAAATTTTGTGCAGGAGTGTGACCAAAAGAACTTGTTTAGTCTGTTTCTCTCAAACAACCAATCAGTGTTGCTTTCTGGTCTCATTAAAATCATTGTAGAAGCTACACATACACAATAAATCAGAACGGTTTCTATTGTAAGATGACGTTAAACGTGTATAAAGTTAAGCTGTTATTTGCTACAAAAATATTGTCGAATGAATATTTGTTTGAAGACCAACAAATTGAATGTCTAATTTATCTTATGCTTTATATCTCATTCTGAGGCAGGAGAAAAGTGCAGAATATGTAAACTAGTAGTTTAAATACTCTATTTTATGAAGCTCTTTTAGGGGTTAAATACTTAAAGCGTTAAAAGCCTTAACCTTTATATGATACATTTGTTCGTATATCTGACACATTAATGGATTTACACAGGCAATAGGATCTGTGTTCTGCAGGCATTGTTTAAGCTCCACTCTTTTAACACAGGAGGGGGGTTCTTTTTTCCTCATTTGTCACTTATGCAAATTTCTTCTATAACAACAAACTATCGGCTGATGGAATGTAAAATGTGAGTGTACAAAAAAAATTCTCTGATCAGGAAACAACAACAACAGGCTTGTAATTGTAGTGGAAAACTTTTAGGTTTAGAACATTAGTGCATAGTTCATACTACTAGTGATGGGTGACAAATACATTTTCAGTATTATCTCAACATGAAAAGCAATTTGTTTACAAATTCGATCCCTGCAGAAGTTTTAATTGTTACACTGAATAAGTCGGCTCATCGGTGTTAGTTCAGAACATCATGTAGTATGTTGTCTGTAGCCATGTCTATTTGTTCTTGCAGTTTGCTTTCATCAGATGTGCTGATGTGTGTTTCTTTTGTTGTATTTACGCCTGTTCTTTCAGAGAGTTGTGTTTGACACTCCTGTTTTTCACCCACTGGTGGACCCAGAATCTGGTCAGCTGGACGTGAGGAGAGCTTTCACCAAATGGAGGTCTGTTTTGAAAGACAACCTAATCTCTTGCTGCAAAGCTTATTGTTTTATTGTCTCTGGGGAATCACATGTCAACAGTGTTACAACTGTAAAGTTAATAGATGCTCAGAGATTGATTTAACAATATTGTGTTATTTGTTATGATTTCGGAGTGTAGTTTGGGGTGTAATAAGGTATTGAAATATTTACTTTACATTTTGTGGCTATGGAAAAATGGATGCAATATAGTTCTAAAATTGCATTGATGGGTTTATGTGCACAAAAATATTTTCTCACATAATGTGATAAATGCAAATAAATTTTCTCTTCCTTGCATTGCAGACGAAACCACAACCATATCTGGCAGGTTCTTATGTATGCGCGCACAATCTTCTACAAGATCAACACCATGGATCCACTCAACCCAGAGGCTGCAGTGCTGTGAGTAATGGGTTCTTTATCATGTAATACACTTGATAAAGATACACTTGCCAGTTTTCAGTCCTCCCAAAACTAACACTTGTGACAATGAACAGTCTGTGCAACTGAAGTTGCGTTGTTCTTGTCAGACAAACCAAGCTTACCTTGGCTTGAGGTGC
This sequence comes from Ambastaia sidthimunki, assembly GCA_036877625.1. Lineage (NCBI taxonomy): Eukaryota > Metazoa > Chordata > Actinopteri > Cypriniformes > Botiidae > Ambastaia > Ambastaia sidthimunki. Next base: position 15,796 of record JAZGTK010004752.1, read on the forward strand.
ATTTGACTGAAGTCTTATGGTATTGGTGCATACAAGCTTAGTCCAAACTCAGGCTTTGCCTTTAGGGTTTTAACAGCCCTTATTTACAAACGTTTCTGTTTACGTTTCTTTGCAGGTATGACAAAGACATCCAGCTCTTCAAACGCAAGGTGGTAGACAGTGTCAAGCTATGCAACAGTCACCTGTTTGACCAGCCCAAAATAGATGACCCTTACGCAATAAGGCAAGTAAAAGGCAACTGGACAATAAATATGGCCTTTTTTTAATATACTATTACAAAAGAATCCTCAGTGAAAATTGAAACGAGGAGCTTTCAGTGCTGTTCACTGGGGTTAAAAGTTCATTGTTGAGTCATCTGTCTGGACTTTGGCTCATTTGTTTTTCTCTGTCTAGCTTTTCCCCATGGAATCCAGCAGTGCATGAAGAGGCAAAAGAGAAAATGTTTGCACATAAAGTGAGTGTGTGACGATCTTCTGACTGCTCCCCAAAACCAAGTAAAAACTGGCTTCTTCCTGGTATCTGATGCATGCTTTATTGTAAAGCATGAGCTTGTGTTTGTTTGTGCTCGTGGAACGTTGTACAGTTTTTCATTCCCTTTTGTCTTTAAGCCGAAAGTGTGCTTCAGTTTTTCCTTTTACATGAAATGTAAGTTACATCATTATCAGGGTCTTTACAGACTCTGCTTGTAACCTAGTTTGTGTAACCTCTGCTTGTTTTCTGTGCATGTGTGTGGAATTAACTGCTCTGATTAACCCAGAGTTATGATGCACAGCATCTGTTGTGCATTTAGCAATATTTAGGCTTTTGTGTGTTATGGTTAAAATGTGAATTGCACTCTTAAAGCTCATGTCTAATGGCCTTCTTGTTGTTGTAGAGACGGCCGGAAGATTACAACAAAGGACTGCAGGTATCTGGGCTGTCTTGGGTGAAGCCTGGCTCCACTCAGCCTTTCAGCAAAGAGGACAGCCACCTTCAAACATGAATTTTCAGTACTTTGGACTGTCCAAGAGCGTGACAATACTGTGGCTGTGCTGAACCACATAAATGCAGTTCCATGAACTTTGACTCGCTCAGCTTTAAACTCATTTTAAACTGCTGCAATGACGTAGAAGCTTTTAAAACCTTCCCAGTGTAGATTTAAAGACTGCACCCATTCATTTCGATGCTGAGGCTTGAACACGTCGATGGCAAAGCGCTTGTTCTAGTCAGTACTGTTCATTGCACACATTGTTTTCAGGCACAACAAACCACCTCACTTGTTTGTGTAGGTCATGCTCTTTGAAATTTTGGTATTTTTTGGTATTTTGGTGAATTTAATACATCTTTTCCCCCACAAACTTTTGTTAATGGTTTAATTTTAAAGTGCATTGTTAGACTGGGACATAATTATGCTTTTTGCGTGTATATAATTTATTTTAATTTTGTGTAATAAATCCTGTGTATGAAATTGTTTTATTGTAAAATGCAGAGCAAGACTTATACTGTTCATTAAGACACTAAGTATATCCTTATTGTTCAGAAATGGAAGTCATTTTGAATGTCCAAATGGCTTGATCAAAAAGGGTTTGATGTGTAAATATTGGAGCAATTCAGTGAAATGAAAGACCTCTATAGATGAGTCCACAACTCTTATTTATGTAGAAATTGAATGTTCTAAATTTTGTTTTTTTGGTTTACAATACCTATCCCCCCCTCACCTTTTTGTCTATTTTGAGCATTTTCAGTGTGATTTCTTTTTGTTTTAAATTGGTTAAAGACAAATAAATGCATAAACTAAATCTGGTCTCATGTTTGTTGGAAATACCTTGATTTGATGTGATATTTGCAATTAATCTACTATATAGGATATAAGTATACTAGATCTAACTATACTATTATTTATACATATATACACACTATAGTATCTATGCTATACTATACTAAACTATATCTATAGGAGACAGTTGTAGACTGCTGGTTAGGGAGTCAGACTTGTAATCATGAAGTTGCAGGTTTGATTCTTGAGCAAGGTACCGTAGCCCAATATTCTGCCCACTGATCTATGTTTGTGTAACTAACTGGATGGCTTGAATGCAGAGTACAAATTCCCTATACTTGGCCTGCACATCACTTCTTGTAAATAATGAAACTTAAAGATATTGATCTTAAAGATGTTTGTAAAATGTGACTAATTGCTTGTGTATTCTAAATGTGAGTTGTGATACCTAAAGCTCAGAATTTGATAATACACCTTTTTAATTAAACAAGCTCCAGCTTCTACTGTATTTGTCACATCGTTGTTGACAAGCAGCAGTTCCCAAAAGAACCAGCAGAGGTGATCAAATATCAGAGGCACCGCCAGCAACTTTTCTCTACGCCTCTCCTCCCTCTTCTCCCACGACTATAGGCTGTTTCATATCAATGTAAAACGCCCACTGATTGGCTGAGCTTCCGGCGCGGCCATCTTGTTTGCGAACTATCTAATTCCATATTTTGCGAACATAAAATTATGTCAGGCGTTATATTGAGCGTTTTCGGATAAGGTTACCGACCTTCGACAAAACTTTGGTTGGGGGGTCGGACAAGTGTTCCCGTTGTCCCTAAAACGAAATTCAACTTCAACCAATCACAGTGGATTTTACAAATATGCAAATATATGTTTTATCATCATCCTACGTCAGCAGCGCTGGAACCGCTGAGGTCGCCCAGCAGCGATATTAACTACGCCAAAAAACTTCGCTATTTTATTCCTCCATAAATGTTCGCCTTCTCCTCGAAAGATCTGGGTTCGTTTGGGTAAGTTCGTGTATTTATTCCTTCTCCTTGTCTAACGAGAGCGTAGATGGTTTAAGAGCGCGACAGTGCTGAAACTCAGGTGGCTGTCAGTCCTGATGAGAGAGAGAGAGTGACAGAGAGACATAGAGAGAGATCGTGACGTTCAGTTGCCTGAAGGGAATCCCAGTCTGGATAAACCGCTGTGTACTGGGAACTCAGGCAGACTGTCACGACACGAGCTCCACGTGAAAGACCCGGGCATGGACCCCGTCGGGTTTCCAGCAAAAGGTGGTTCTGAACTAACAGCGACCGAACACGCTCGGAGAAGTCGATCGGATTGCTGCCTCGTCTCGATGCGGAGGTTATGTGAGGAATAATACGACAGTTTTGATTTCGGGCAGCGATCGTGTTCATCGCTGTTTTGATAAAACGTGAAGAGGAAGTTTGGGAATGCTGTTTGAAGAGCTCGCGACGAAGAAGCACGTGTGCCAGGTGATGTTTGGATGGTACGATGACTTATCTGTACTGGAGTTAGTGTAGTTATACTTCTCCATCACATAGGTGATCAGTGAAGGAGTTATGGGTTGCCAGGTTTAGTTAACAGGCTACTGATCCTGAAAAGTACTGTGGTGGTTGTACCGTGGGTAACATTTCACCAGTGATGCAATCAGATGATGGCACATTAAAATCTAATCAGTTTATGATGGTGTATGACTTTATTTTTGTACCATGATATTTATGTGAATTCCAAGGTACTTCCTTTTTGAAAAAATGCCTTTTTCTTAGTGAAAACTGGAGGCCTCAGTTTGTCCAGCTGTGTGTTCGTTGACACCTGTCAGTAAAGCAAACCTATCATATTTATGATGATGGCTGTCAGCATGGCCATCAGAAACTCAGATTTGCTTTCCTGGGGAATCCAACAGGTCCCCAAAAATCACTGAACTCTTGAAAGCCCTGTAGAGTATTGTTTGAATTTATCTGTCAGTACTGTATGTCCAGGTAAACTAACTCCTGTCTACAATACAAGATTCGCAATAAGTCTATTTAGTCTATAAGTCTACTTGCAGCATGGACTTTTGTAAAGTGTCACAAAAACAATGGAGTACATCACTCAAAACATTTGTCAGGTTTCACAAACGGGCAGATAAACAGGATATTTTATTTAGTAAATCCGAATCCAGACAGTTCAGAAGTTTAAAGTTACAACTTGGGGTTTGTATTTGTTTCTATAGGTTAATAAACATTAGATGTAAATATTATGGTAGCTCACTTTATGTATATCAGAGTGATCGACTTTCATATTTGTAATAACTCTCTTAGCACTTTATTTACCATGTGTGCAAACACACACTTTGTTGTGGAGGAATTTGTTAGGAGCTCTGAGTTTTAACATACAACACAAGTAACAGAATCAGAATCTAAGCAATATACATAACAATGTAAAGATGTAAGTGGCAGAGTTATGTACAGTTGTGGTGTGAAAAAGGTGTGAACGAGGCCTGTGTCACTTTTGATCAAAGCATTTCGTATAAACTAAAGGGACTCAGAAATTTTAAACCCCCAGTGGGCTGAGTTTGGCTAGAGTTTAGTTTAGTAAGATAGAGCAACACGAGTAGGGGGGATGCACGGTAAACAAAGACTCAACCAGAATCAACTGCCACAAACAGGAAGTGTTTGAATTTAAAGACGTTCTTTGACATCACAAAAGCCAAAAAGCATCTCTACCGTCTCTCCATCTGAAGTGCTGCTGAACTTCATGAACTGTCAGAATTTACATCAGAAAGCCAAACGTCATTCAGTGACTCAGTCTTCAGTGGAAAAGACTTACTCAGCTCCATCCAGGACAAGATAATGTGAGCCCACATACGTTTTCCTCTGCTTAAATAAACATCTCAGTACTTAGAGTCATGATGAGGTAGCAGATAATGGAAAGGCTTTTTCGTGCTAGATCAGGTGTAAATGCTGTCCAGCCAACTTGATTTGGTGCAGTTAGTAGTTGGCACACACTTAACATCTTTTTTGCTACCTCAGAAATGTCATGTGCTGTGTCATACGCTGGCAAGCAGTTGTTTTCTTTATGCTTCTTTTTTCAAGGAGTGGCTTTTGTCATTGCACTATTGTAGGAGGTTTATTATTTGTTTTCTCTGTTGCATTGATCACGTTGCTCCACCTTTATGTTTAGACATATGCTAAATATAGACAATTGTTTTTCTGACGGTAAATAAGTACTATGCTCATTTAAAGTATGACAAAGTGGCCTATTATTATAGTGTAGAATGGAATTGGCAGTGTCAGTGGTTTGTTGGAATGCCGATTAAAAGGAAGACTACTGTCTTCTGTGCAACACGAGGAGAAATTTTGTATAGTCTTAAAGCTGCAGTGAAAATGAATAGTGACTGTAGCTGTAAATTGCTAACATTCAGCCTAACATTGTATATATTTGTTCTACAAGAGCATAATTTCAGAGGGTTTTGGGACAACATGAAAGGGAGTAAATGTCTGTTGTACGAATATGCCCCTCACTTTATGTTAAAGATGCTGAAATTAAAATAATTGCATTCATAAACTCCAGATTGGACAACTGTAAGTTCTTGTAGTGGCCTACCTGCCAAACTACTTAATCGCCTTTAAATGGTACAAAATGTTGCTTATTTTACTTATACATTTTTTTTTTACATATAACAAAAATCTGTTCACATCAGTCCCATTTTTCACCAACTACACTGGCTCCTTGTTGTCACTGCATTTAATTTAAACTACTTGTTCTGCTTTATACGGCTTGCCCACGGCCTAGCACCCACATATTAGTGCATCCATACGTCCCTGCCCATACTTTTAGATGTAGAGCTAACAACCTCCACAAGTCCTGCCCAAGTTCTGACTCTCCACTGGTAGCAGGGCTTTCAGCATTATGGGCTCAGTGTTATGGAATAGTCTGCCTCTGTAACATCTCTTTACTCCAGACCTTTAAGAAACAATTTAAAACCTACCTATTCAATTTGTTTTCTAAATAGCTGTTTTTTTCCTCCATGCATTTGTTTGTTGGTTGCCTGGTCATTATCTGCCATGCTTTGTTTAGCATCTGGTTGCACGTCCACTTGTTGTTAATGATGTTTTTCATTAGTAACTGTGATATCTGTTTTTTGTAAAGTGTCCGTGGGTTCTTGAAAGCCACTATATAAAAAAAAGTTAAATAATGAGAATTTTTTATTCCTTTATATCTTTTTGGACCACAAACTATTGAAATTTAGACTAGTCTGATTGTTAAAAGGATAGTACTGAGAAAACACTCTAGTGATTCAGTGAAAGTTGTTATTGCACTTTTAACGCTGAAGACGTTAAAACTTCACTCACCACCTGTTGTTTTGTTTAAAGCACGCCTGTGCTGTGGGAAAGAGGTTACTTGAAAGCACTGGTCCAGGAACAGCTTTACATAACCAGAAGAAACCTGGTCATATTAAAAAACAGCACAGAAACTGGTCTCTGGCGCAAAGCAGCCGCTACCTGCTGTTTGGATGAGTCATGATCCAACATATATGACTTAGCTTCTGTCATAGAGCAGTTTCACAACGGAAACATGTTCATGTTTGCAGTTCAAGACCAGAAGCACTGACACCCAACCGTGCCTCATCTTGTTAGCGATCATGCAGTTTTAATGGCATGAAAAAATGTTTGTAAACCACCATCGATAAGTGACATCATCCTGGGGTGTTAGACATGTGGCAGACACATTTTTACAGCAGTAAAATTTTAGTTTACAGAAGAGACATTTGTAAGATGTAGTCAAAAGTGTTCAGTGATTATAATTCGGTTTTTAAATACGTTTTGTATGTGTGTGTTGGAGGAGGGTCACAGTATTGTTTAAAAGTAGGAAGTTGCAGGTGTTTTTCTGTGTACAGAAATCTTGGGGCTCTTATCTGTGTTTCTTTCAGCTGTGGGCTAATGCAGCCATGCAGAAACACCTCTGGCCTCTCGAGGTGGAAACTCTTCCTGCCAGAAACCTTTCTGGCTTGATACTTCACCTAAGAAGCCAGTTGATGTAAATGAGTACAGTTCTCGTGGCCAGGGAGGCTGAGCAAAGCTGGTATCTGGGCTTGGAAGGTTGGCAATGGCAGTTTTCATAAATCTCTCGTGTCTGCACCACAGTATTTTAAATGAACCACAAATGTGTCTTTCCTGCTGCAGAATAATATTGTATTTAATACTACATATTGCCAATTAATCCGGCATTAAACTTGATAATCATTAAACTGATGTTCATACCCAGATGTTGTAACGTGATGGTAGACCTTAATTACAGTACATTACAGTACACAGCCAAATGCTTCCTGGTTTCAGGCAGGTGCGCTTCTTGAAAAACAGTTGTTGGCCTACTTCATGTAAGTTATTCCCAGATAATGGGAGGTGCCCTGTAATTTTAAGCACTGGTGACAGAAGCAGCTACACCTGCAAGACTGAAAATCTCCACACAGCGTCAGCTGCTGATATGAGATAAGACTCCTATTTTGAGCTTTATTTTTTTTAAAGCTTCCACCCAGAGGACTGACCTTTAATCTGTTTATTTCCTTTATTAAAACATTAAAATACAGGACACTACAGTAGGCACTCAACACTCTAAAACCGAGAACCAAACCAGTCAGTTCTGAAGTGACTCACAACAGTTTAGACTTGAAGCTAAAAAGTTAAAAATGGGGACATTTACCATGCAACAGTATAAATGGTTAAATGGCTGTACTGTTCATGTTTTAAAGGTAGTGCCATTAAAAATAAATCAACGCCAGGTAGAAAACTATACTCTGCTGATAAAAAAAACTCAACACTTTCAGTGAACTCAACACTTTCAGTGTTGACAGCTTTGAGTATAACAGAAATGATTTAGTTGTGGTGGATCCAGTAAATAGGGTGTAGCTGCAGGATGTTTATGGTTGCCAAGCAACGTTGCCACTTAGCACGTAATTCAACAATGTGTAGTATGTGTTTGTTTTATAATGGCCTCAAACAACGATCAGACAACCATATTTATGTTTTAGTATTTAAGTAAAGTGTTTGTTTTTGTACAGACACCAGACTTAGAATTCATTTGTTATGATTGTTGTTCTTTTCGTTTGCATTCATCAAAAGCTTTTCATTTGTAATGTATTTATTTCACTGGATTATACAAATAGACAGAAATACATAATTATTTAGTTGAACTCTTTATTGATGTTTTTCAAGAAGGATTAACAGAAAAAGAGAAAAAA
>JAZGTK010004753.1:3691-23784 GCA_036877625.1 Ambastaia sidthimunki
AAGAGGAGAGGTAACAAATGCAACCCAAAAGCCAAGATCATAGCCTCAAAGGAGAGGTAGCTCTTGGCCTGTTAAGTGATCGCTTACTGAGGGAGGCAGTCAGTGTAGCTTTGTAGTGTTACACTGTAGTGATACACTTGTAGTTTCTGCACCAGCACTGTACCAGCTATTCCTGTGCCTTATTGGGTTTGGGATGGATCAGTGAGTATCGGCCCATTTTTGGACAACGTTCCTACATTAGAATTATATCACCAATATGGAGCTTTTGGAGCGTTTTGGGGCTAAACTGAGTGGAAAAATCTCTTCTTTGGATATAGTTGTTTCAAAAGGTGAACCAACCATTTACACGTGTGTTTTCTAAGGCCTTTCAAAAGCTAAAACAGCATGATTACAGCATGTCTAAACTAGTTGGCTGTGAAGTCCACTGCGGTCATAGCAAAGAGATGCATTGAAGGCACACAGCGGCCTCATAGCGTGCTTGTGAGCACCATTCTGAATCATAAAATGAGCAATGTGGACTTCTTGGGGACAATCTTAAGAACCTACTTAGTTAGTGGGTGGTGTTTTTATGATGGAGTGTCTGGAGCTTTTGATTGGACAAAATCTTTTGTAGTGCAGAATGAGTCATTAAAGGCAGGATATGCATTTTTGTTATGCTGTCTGAAAGTCTCTTTACATTCTGAGAGCATCACTAAGTAACGTTGTCTAAATATGTTTAGATAAATATATATGTTCTGTGGAAGGAGCATCATAAAATTTTCATCCAATCATTGTATTCGGTCTGTTAGGAAGTCCTGCTTGCCTGTCAAACAATGTATTTGCATACCTCTGCGCACTGTGTTCATGGGTTTAGTAGGAGGCGTGGCATTGGAGGCGTGGCTTTATACATAAGATTTCTATTGCTGTCCTCTCCAAAATTGCCTTAATTTTAGAATTAAAATGTATATATCTTTCAAAAGTTTAGTTTGTCCCTAACACAGAAGTATTATTCACTCTATATATATATATATATATATATATATAGTATTTATTTTAGCAGATAATATAAACCAATTATCTGAATATGAATGTTTTGTCACATGATCAAAAGCCTTCACGGCATAAAATGCTTGTGGGATGCACTGACTTCATGGTCATCAGATGTCTTATTTTTCCAGGCTTCATTTATTTTATTTTAAAGGACAATAAAGGTGTTCTTCTTCAACAAGAAAACTGATCTGTTTGTTTCGTGTTTTTTAAGATCTGTGTAATATAGAAATAAAGTAGAATAGAAAGATTCACAGAATAAGCGTGTGCTGTCACTCTCTCTTTTTAGACTTCGCTTAGAAGTTAGCTTTTTAGTTCCCAAAAGACTCTAATCTTTGGATTGATTTAAAAGCCTCTTAAAGTGCAATGCTAATAGAAAGTGTTATTATTACAAAGTACAATAGAAAAAAGAGCGGAGCCTGAAAGAAATGAGAAAAAAGCTATAATGAGTTATTAAATAAATGAGCAAAGTGTTCTGAGGTCTATAGAGAAAAAAAATTACTCTTTTTGAGTTGGCATTGCTGGCATTTTAAACGAATTCTCTGTCCATTATTGGCTTGCCATTGAACTTGGTAGGGGTCTGTCTAAAAACTTAGCGAAAGTAGAAAGTGTAAAAGGTGTTTTTTCTCAGAAAAAGAATAAAATATACATTTTGTGGAGTCATGCCAAGTTAAAAACCTTTTTATTGCCGGGCAGTGGCGTCATCTCACAAATGGAAAGCCACAATCAATGCTCTGTTAACGGCTGCTTTTAAAACATTTAAAAAGATTTAATTTTCATCCTAATAATGGTTAATATTGTAATATTAGTAATATTAGAAATAATATTGCAATTATGTATTTGTGTATGTGTTTGTGTATACATTATTTATGTTTGTGTGTGCTTTTTTAGATTTATTTTATTTTCAAGTTTCAAAATTCAGTGTAAATATCCTTGGATATTTTTGTCTTTTGTACAGCTGCTTTGCAACAATGTACCATTGTGAAAAGCACTTTATAAATAAACTTGAACTTATAATAATTAAATAATTATCTAGGGCCTGCTGACCTTGTACACAGGGTCCCCTCAAGAATTCACAGGGCCCGGGTTGATCCCCAGCCAACCTAATCGTCCATAGCCCAGCTTTACGTTTTGAATGCTGGGTTCCCCTAACTGTGCTAAAACGACTTGTTTCCACTCTATGAACTACACTTATATAAAGTTTATTCACTTCTGCAAACCTTATTTAGAGGAACGGGTAGTGTTGTTTTGTCATTGTGTACACATGCTTAATGCACCTACCTAGTTCTTTGCATCCACTTGTAGTTTGTTTTTGGCAAAGGCTCTGTTAAAGGCGGTAGTGCTGCTAAACTTGCTGGCTGGAACCGGTAAGGTCCTCTCTCTGGCCACAGTTGCCTCCGCACTGCTAACGTGTTCCCCGGCTCACGTGGCTCACAGCCGGGATTAATTGCCAAAGAGCCCTCTGTGATCCAGGAATGCAATTACCTACTGACCCAAATCATCTTCTTGGCAGGAAGTCCTTATCCTTTACACCATGCTGCCAACACCAGCCAGTAGACACTTCCCTTTCCTGTTTTTATTTTTTCTCTCTTTCCATCACACATGGGGGTGGTCTCATCAAAAACATCTGTTATTTTTGAAGTTAAATAAGTGTTCTTAAGGTATGTTTATTGAACCAAATACTAATATTCTAAACAATCTGAGGATCGAGTCATCGGTTATTGATTGATAAACAGTTTTTGGCTGCATTAACCTTTAGTTTGGATTACTGTGGGATTCTGGGAAGTCTTCAGTCTCAGTGGGAAATGATTCACAAGTGCGAGGTTCGTTCTCTGAACGGCGTAATCCGATTTGTTGTTGAGTCTCATAGCCACTGATCCTAAGCTGCAGTACATCCATTGGAACATATTGTTTTGAAACTGTCGGACCTGGAACAGACTCAGTTCTAAAAGCGCAGTGGAATCAAATATCTGTCTTAGAGTTAGTGAGAACCGGCAGTCACTATAGAGGGATTTTAAAGTGTGTCGCAACCACAAGTGTTTTATTTTTCTGGACGTCTATGTTCCTGCGTCACATATAACCTTTGTTAGGATTTCATATGGGAGAGTAACAGTGGGAGTTATCAGTTAATGGTTGTGTTCTCATGCCGTTTTCTTAGTGCTGCTGAGAAATAAAAGAAAGAAGGACTGAATAGATTCCCAGTTGTGACATTAGTGATGACAAACCAGTAATCCTTAAGTTGCTTTAATGTTAATGAATGAAATAAAGTCTACAGTAACCCACTCTCATTCTAAAGAGATCAAAGCTAGAAAATTACCCGAACATCAGCGAACAAAAGCTATTCACTGATGTTCATCCATTGTTATTTTTTCTAGTTATTTTATTGCATTAAAAGCCATAATGTGAATTAGAGCTTATTTGGCCAAATGGAAATTAAACACTTAAATCCTTTTGCTTTTGTTGATGTAATTGTCAGGGGAGTCACTATTCTTTTTGCCTAGTGAATGTAAATTTTAGTTAATGTATAGCATTCTTATTCATTATATGTCATAGAATTTGATTTCAGGGAAAAACGCAAAATGTTTTATTGTGCTGCTGATTGTCATGTTCATACTGCATAAGAGTTTTCTACAGCCCTAGAATAGTTTTTGAAATTGTTATTATGTATGTTTATCATGCTCCGTATTTTCATTATGAATTTTGGTTTTCTGATTCATATGAACTGTGCATTCAATAAGATTCTTCACTGGGACAGTAAATACAAAACTAATCTGACAGCTACAGGTCACAATAGATTCTACAGGTTCTAAACTGAAACAAATCCAGAATTACATAAGCCTGAAGAAGAATTACTGTTAATATATCAAAGATATGTTTTATGATATAGCTGCAGGACCGGATGGCTGCTTGCCTACACTTGCCTACAAATAAATATCTTGAATGATTGATTTTAGAGAGAGAAAAAGAGCGTGAGAGGAATTCATTATAAAGACATTTTTGTCTTCACATTTGAAATATTTGGGGCTTTTTGTCACTCTTTTAGCACCAAACCCTGGTTAATTTCTGAGCCTCTGAACCAGAGCTGTTTCCTATGTAATTTATGAGCTTCCTTTGGTCATTCAAACTGAGGCAAATGAGTCTGCAAAGCACCACACCAGATAAGTGTAGTTACAGTAATGTAAACATTCCAAGTTTAGCCTTTATGCTCATACAACATAGGTAGAAATTCTGACTATATTACTAGCTATATTAGGGGCCATGGCTGTTTTGTGCCATTGCAGACTAAACCCTGACAAACAGGATTAAGCACACCAAAAATACAAATTCTCATGGATAGAGTTTTTATATTTTGAAAGAACTCCTAACTGACGCATCATTGGATAGATTGGGATGATCCGAGGTATTCCACTGAGAGCTAAGAAGGATCATACTGAATTCAAAGAGCTCAGCTCTAAAAGCCTTTTTTCCTGGGGTGCTTGCCTTCACTGCTCCACATTTTTGGCTAAAAAGACATACAGAGTGTGAGATTACTGAGGTTCTGCCCGGGTGCTATTTGGAGCGAGTGTTTGACGTCACATATACATAGAAATATCCTGCCAGGGCCTGTAAGCCAGCCAATTGCTCATTATGGCTTACGTTATATCATTGTCCTGTTCAGGTTAATGAAAAAAAGAAAGGAAAACAAACAGAAATAAAAGGTTAAACGAAAAGTTAACCAATGTGTTGTCCTGGGGCATTAGTGCAATAAGGGCTTATAAAGGGTTGAAAGCACATAGATGCTATTAAAAGGCTATTAAAATTTCCTACTATCTGTCAAGTATAGAAGCTAAAAGGATAAAAGCCTGGTTTATCCCGCATGCATGTGCATTTATTGTTCTCAGCCCAGCAGCATTGATGAGTCATGACAAAGTTCTCTGTTTTAGCACTCAGCCGTTCGGTTTAAGAGTTCCCTGTCTGACCTGTGGGAGCAAAAAGTCAAGTGTCTCATGAACCAAAACAGAAGCAGCCCTCACTCATAGCCGTCTGTATGTGAGATGCATTATCCCACAGATGCACGTATCCTCGTGTGATCGTGAGAGGTGCCGCTGGGCAACACTTAAGATGTGTTCTGATTCTCAGAGTCGCATGCAGTGTTGATTTCTGCTTACTGTACATACACACTCAGCATGGGCACATCTGTAGATGTGTGCTTCACTTGATAGAATGTATTTGTTTAGAAATTCCCTGTAACATCATAGAACACAGACAACATTTGAGTTGAGCTGATTAGCGTCTTTAATGTAATGATGTAACTAAACTTTAAGTTATGTATACACAACAGAGTGATTTAAATAAAATCTTATCGTTTATATATTTATAATCATGTTATATATTCAAATTAATATAAAATGTGTGCTTCATCACACTTTAAATCTTTATTTTTTCATTTTTGATAAGCTGTTATTGTCATGTTTGTTATGAAACTGTGATTTTGATTAATTTATAATATGTTTGTTTTCCTAACATTGTGCCAGTCACATATCTGGTGTACTGATCAGTACATCTGCGTAGTAACCAATCCTACAGTGAATTAAGCCAAATAATTAAGCCCTTTTCAAAGTGTTCCTGTCCCATATGAACAAAAACTTGTTCCTTATGCCATCTGCACTGCCTTTTTATGTAATACAATGACGTTCATGCAGTTTGGCTTAAGTGTTAAATTCCTTTTAGACAGGAACTAGTGGGAAAAGAATAATAAAAATATGAGAAATGACATGAGCTGAGTTCAAACTTACGGCACCAGCATGAGTACCACAGCGCAACAGCTAAGTCAGAGCACAAGCAACTAAGCTTCATCTTAAATTAAACTGAATTTGATAAAGAAAGTTACATGTAAAGACTGGGTTTACATGTTTAAACCTCTTTGGTGCCCTTGTTCTGTTTCTTGTATGATCAACGCTAGTCATTACACCATGGCGCCTTATGTGAAAAAAGACAATTTGCCATTTAGTGTCGAAAACATCCTTATTGAACAATTAAAATAAGTGAAAGTGCCTGTAATTAATAGTCTGATCTGTTTTAAGGTAGCTTGTTCCATTGATACAGTGTGACTGTTGTGACCATCTGCTTGCTTGACAACATGTGGTCCAATTAAGTCTTGATGACTCTTGAACCCTGTTGTTTTGTCCTTGTAAATATTTATATAAATGGCAAAGCATCATGCCACTTACAGAATTATAAAAATATTCATATTATGTAGTGCCAGAGCTGGTTTACTCCAAACCCTAAAATATGTCTCTTTTCTGTTTGTGAGTCACTAACTGTAACATTACATCATTTCTGATTTAAAACAAGCAGGTCTTTCACTCACTATGTAATTGTGCAAGCATGTACAATGGCCACTTGAGAGGGATGGCATGCTTTTGGTAAATATTAGGTTAAAAGATGGAGAAGAAGTCCTCAGACTATGTTTAAGCCCATATATGAAAAGATGGGTTCTGGTAGCCCAACATTTTAGCTAGAATTCCTTGCGTTGTGACCATTCCTGTATGCTCTTAACCTTGGAATGGATGGGTGGGGGCCTGCGGAACATTCACGCTAAATAAACAACCTTAAATATGATAGTTAAGAGTTTGTTCAGCTGCTGTCATGTTATCTAAAGTCTGGTGGTCCTACTTACATTAATGCATTTGACAGACACTTTTATCCAAAGCGACGTACAGAACATTCAAGTTACACATTTTTGTAAGTACACGCACTCCCTGGGAATCAAACCCACAACTTTTTGTGGGCTGCTAATGTAATAATCTACCCACTGAGCTACAGGAAAACACTGGAGGAGCAGTCCATCATGTTAATGGCTAAAGCTTATTGGCTAAAGGTTGTTTTATGGGATGGTGTGAAATATATTAGCATTGTCCTGTATAAGGATGACAGATCCCAATTTGATCAATTGAATTATACCCACCACCAGTTGCTTTCAGAGATCAAGAGGAAAAGTGTGAAGTCCCGCCCCATGGTATGGCCCAGTGGGGTACAGTTTTTCCCAAATCTCAGGCAAACACAACACACATATAAACACCCACAAGAACATACCCTAGAATAGATAAGTTCTCAGCCAAGCTGTTCCTTAGGGTGCACACATCTGTGTGGTTATTGTTAAGACAGTGCAGAAGCAGCCTACTTTTGAGAACAAGTGTAACTCCCTTTAGACAGTAAGCTTGTACTTCAGACAGAAAGTAAACTAAGTCTGCTTCGTATTATACTTCATAATAAGCAATATTTTAATAACTTAGACAGATTAAGTGGATCAACATTAAATGCAAGTCTGAATAAGCACACATCTTCTGATATTACCACAAGACCTTGACTTCAACAAAAATACTGCAGTGTTTGTATGAATCATTTAAGCCTATGGCAAGACAAGGCATTGGCGAGACAAGTCAATAGCACATCAGTCATTCACAACTCAAGCAATACTTGTGTAACTTAGTTTGGCACTGCAAAATATTTCCTGGAAACAATGTCATGCCTAGGAGTAAGACAAGAATGGAAAGAATATAGGCACAGTTATAAAGCAATTATGGAAGAGATAATCAGAAAATATGTAGAATTAAAATTTGGAGGCAAAAATAAAAAAAGATGCAATGTGCAAAATTATTTAATGCCCCTCAAATGAATTGCATGTAAGTTTTTTGGGATTGTTTCCTTGTTTGATTGATCACAAATGGCTGGTCTTTTTTCTCAGGTAGACTTGATTCAGAATAGGTGGAAATTTCCTTTCTATCAACTGCTATTAAAGCCAGCTTTACATACATTCCATACTTTCACCACTGGCATTGGATATTCTTTGCTCTCATATTTAAAGTGGAGCAAGTCAAGGTTTTTCTGTGATGCAGAAATACAGAGCTGAAGAGCAAAGGTGGTTTCAAAATGTATTTTTCATTGCGTTTGAAGAGTTACCTGTACATGTCTGGTTCCTCTGTAAACACTCAGTGCTCATCTGGCCTCTGTCAGAACACTTGAGGGTCTAGATGGTAAATGGACCTTCTGATCCTCAGCTGTGGTATTATTGTATTACAAAGCTAAGCATGATAAAATGACTTTGAAAGCATACCTTGTCCTAGGCTTCGACAAAAGAGGCATAAACCCACAAAATGGAAGTTGGAAATGGAAGCTACAATAAACAGTGTGAAGGGTTCAGTGTGAAGGGCTGTGGCAGTGCAGATGATCTAAGCCAGACTTAAACCTGCATTGCCCATATGAGCTACACCACTTCTGTTCTGTATATCAAACAGAATTTTCTGGGTTGAGGACAACGTATAAGCGACAGCATTTGCAGCACAATGTTGGTTACCACCATTTTTTAAAAACGAAAAAACATTATTATGTTCAATCTATGATTAAGATGGATTTAAATTGAGTTTGAATTAAAATCAAATACCATTGCTATTTGCCATTTTGGAAAAAAACAAGATGACTAACATATAACATTTTTCCCCAGTACATGGAGTCACATGTTTTGGAAATGAGAGCCTGTCAGAAAGAGGAATAATTATTTAACAAATTACATAAAAGATAGTTGTCACACAGGAGGGATGTAACTGATTTTTCTCAGTTATGGATTCACTTATGGCCATTGGCCATGAACATTTTATAAGTCTATTTCATTTATTAGTGTAGCATAGATACTTTGCCAGCTCTCTACTGGATTTCTTTGAGGTATATTTTCACTGCCTTTTGGCCAAGATTTCAGAAAATCACAAGATGTTTCTCTGTGCTGCTTGAAAAATGGGGTTTTGAGGGAAAAGTGTCATAGACTAATTTAATTTTCTCTTGGTTTAATTGCGAAATATGTTGTAGGAGCCAGGAAACTGTTTTGCCTATTTTAAGTAAGACACTAAACATTTTAACACACTGGTATTTTAATGCAGAAGATATAAGTATTTAAAGTAATGTTAAAATGAAAAATCTAATAATGATAAAAATAGTAATATGTTCAGTTAGGGTGACCAGATGATTCTGATGAAAAATCAGGGCACACTCTCTAAAATATTTATGAGCATATTATGAGCATAAACTGCTTCCTAACTGTTGTTGATGATCAAATATTTAGTAAAAATTACAAAATCACACAAATCAGTTTTAAAACTATATTAGATATGCCCTCCTACTCCCAAAAAAGAAAATGAATAAAAAATAAACCACCTTATAAATACTAAGTTTGATCTCCTGAGGTCGACCATTAACATTTCTTAAAGGTTACACACTTTCATTGACTGTTGAAAAAAGAATTTCAAGCCCTGTTTGGCTGTTGGTGGACTGTGGCCAAGATTTGCTTTTCCTGTCAGTTCCTGGATGGCCCTGAAATAGGCGCTTTGTTATAACCTCATATGTCAATACCAGTTAAGGATTCTATGGCTGATCAGTGTTTAGGCTGTTGGCTTATCTTGGGTGTGATACTGTACAACTTATTTAATGATGGGTGGCTGACTGAACACAACTGTTTTTTTTGTCTTAGTGCCCTCAATCAGAGCTTTGAAATGAATGCCTGCGGAGACAAAGTAGATAAAAACATGAAAACTGTGGGGGGAAAATAACAGTCGGTTGAAATGATACCAATCGCGTGTAGCAGCGATGCTCCTACTTTTTTCCCTGAGGTCTTCCTCGTGTCTTGGCAGCGTAGGGAACTGGCAGTGTCAATTTATCAGAGAACAAAAGAGACACTATGTGGGTAGGGAGCACGTCTGTAGCCCCTTGGAGAGGAAACAGACCCCCCCAACTCCTACCTGTGCATTTAAACAGGATGCATCACGTTCAAGGGGAACCTCGTAATTAGCATTTTAGAACTTTTTCTTTTGTTTTTCTTTTGTTTTCTTTTTTTCATCTGCGTGTTGTTTATAAATCAACACTTCTGGAGCTCCTAGAAAGTTAAGATTGTTAGTTAAGAATAATAAATATTAGAAAGTTGGAGAAAATAATATATATTATTTTTAAGTAGAAATATTAAGTATAGTCTTTCAATTAATATAACATGTATGCAAATTACATGTATAATAATAATTATAAAAGTTTAGCAAAATGCAGTGTGTAATTTGTTCTTTGTGTAATTATTATGAACATAATTATCTATTTACATTGTTAGGATTGTACATGTGTCACCAAGAACTCAGACATCTCTCTCTCTCTCTCTCTCTCTCTCTCTCTCTCTCTCTCTCTATTTCATATTCAGGATTGTGATTATCTGGTAATTTGTTTTTGCTCCTGTCAATTGTTGAAAAGATTCAGGTAAGTCCTCCACACGCTTTTTTCTCTTATCCTTTTCTTCCCTTACTATTTCAATTCACTTTTTGTCATCTTCTCTTCTTTTGCATTAAGGCTAAAACTGTGTCCAAGCAGACGTAATGCAACAAGTGACCAGTGTCAACTTGTCAACAGCCAATCAATTAATATACATTTATTTTCGACCAATAATATTTTACAGTGATGAGGTATTGAAATAAAATACAGAAAATAAAAACAAAAAAGTGCAAAGCATGAAAAAAAGAAATCAATACAGAAAAAAAAAAATCCAAATATAGTCTATATTAAATATATAATATATGAGAGGTGGAATTTTGATCCAGTCAAAGTTTGGTGTGGGCGGAGCTACCCGACACAATACTGGAGATAGAAACCAGGCTTTATCACTTATTCTCTCATCATGTCGTGTCTGGTTATTACACTGACTATTCGCTTAATATATTCACAAAAAATTGTTGAATGCTGTTTAATGTCTACTTTTAAATTGCCCACATAAAGACATGCTAGATACATTGTGATTTTATCATTATATCAAGCGTTACTTATAACATTTTGAAATATGTTCCAGTCACTTCAAAAGAAATTAAAGTTGGAATGGATCTCTGAGGGCACGCCTCTCCATTACACGATGAATTTGAATAAATGAATTTGTTTTTCCATGTACTGATAGCACTAAACACTTTTCACCTTCTAATTGATTTTCTCATTCATCTTCGGGGAATGTTGCTCATAGTCATGGATGCTTCCGAAGGAGACGCATTTCAAACAGGCAACAGTGCGGACAATCCAAAACCCCCCCAAAGCTTAGTCTTTGCCCCCAGAACTAATAATGGGTTTTAGCGCATGCTTCTCCGATTGATCTGCTAAAACTATAAGTGCAAGCAGAACAAATCCCCCTAATGATTGCCTCAGGAGGGGAGCCAGCGTCGCGATTGGGGCGTGTGTGTGCCTGCTCGCAGCTCCACTCTCACAAATTATCTCCCCACTGTACATCATCTCCTCTCAAACTCTTCCCTAAATCGTTTTAATCAGACTGTGCTCTCCTTTCTTAAACTGGGGGATTATTTTTCTGTTTTTTTTTTTTAGATTCATGTCATTAATAATCATATATAGATCCATAAGACACACAAACCCACACAAGAAGTACAGAGACAGGAAGTACAGATTGAGAAAAGCCCATATGAGTATGAATGTTTATTATGCCCAGCTGTGACCTTTGTCAATATTCATTTGCATTAAGTTTGCTAGTATTCTTTGGCATTTTCTATGGGCCTTGTATAAACAAGGGCCTTGTTTATACCTTTCTAATGTATTTTTAAGCTTTTTTTGTTGCTAAATTTGGCATAAAGATTCCATATAATAGCCGTACTAAAAGATGTCAGCTTTGAACCACCAAGAGAAACAGAACATGCAGGTATAGTTCCTTGTGGATTTAGTTCTGTGTAAATTCAACTTTAGATGTCAGTCTGTGTCTTTCTTTCTGCACACAAAAATGCTAAAACCATCTCAAGCTTTAAAGTTTAGGATGTTTAAGTTAAAGTGTTTAAATAAGGCTGAAGTATGTTTGTTTGCAGAAACTGTATGCTACAATGTGAGAGCATCTTTTCTTGGTTTCAAAATTTCAAAACAGACGTGAATTTTCATCATTTCAACAAGGTCCAATGTTAAGCGATACAACATCTCTTTTCCCCCAGCCTGCATGTGTACTGACAGAAACACGCCCTCCTCAAACACTTCTGAGGCATCAGTTGGGCGAGTTTATGTACGCGTGTGTTTGAGAGCTGACACATGCCCAGTGGAGTTTGTTTATCAGGGCATGACTTGACCATTGCTCAGAATTCCATCTGGGAGATAAGCTTCAGGGTTTTCTGTCACATTATGCCTGTATCACAGCTCCCACCTCAGAACCTCATATTACTGTTTATGATTCTGTAAGGCTGTATGTACAGCTACTGTAATTAGCCACACATTTAAACTGCAACTGTTTGCATCAGATGCAGAAAACACTAGACCAGCACATGCCATATGATCTTTAATGATACCTAGTGATACATAGTACCTGTTCATATACCATGGCATTGACATGATACATATCCAAAGGTCATGGTAATACTATGGTACTTTTATTATACTTGTATGCGTGTTGATTTAAATGTAGGGTAGGCAATTTCAGAGGCTAGCAACAGCAAGCTAGCTTTAAAATCACGAGGTCATTTTTATAGAGCATTTTTTTAAACCATGCCCCCTCCAAAACACATGACCATACTGATGGCAGAATATTGTCTGTACAAGCAGGATGCGTGGAGGTATGCAAATATATAGACAAGTAGGACATCCTATCATTGCATTTGGACCGAATGCAATGATTGGATGACATTTTATATATACATATATATGGTTGGTATAATTATGTATGGTTAAGATCAGTGTTTAAATTTGTTAGGACCCAGGGTAAAATCAACTCAGATCTGTAGTAATCCAGATAATTTAATACAATTGTATTCTGTTATAGGCCTATCTAGTGATATTTTTAGGTTTTGCAATGACTCAGTTTCCATAACTGTACTTGATATCAGTTGTTTATCAGTTTTGACATAAATGTTCAACGTGCTGTTTGTTATATACTGTAAAATTTATATAGTGTTTAGTCAATTTCTGACAAGTTAGGATTGAAAATGACTGATGAGACAGATGTGTGTCTTCCTTTTTACCTATATCAATCCATCTCGCTGTTCCTGTAAGAAGCGAAGTAGTCATTGCCATGGAAACCCTGGCGACCTATCAGGTACGGGCTTTGGGGGTCATGTAGCTCAAGTTGTGGCATTGACGCAATAGTGGCCATAGCGACATAATTATTACCTATACGGTGTGCTACAAATCTTACTACATGTAGGTGAAAGAAGTCTGCAAGGAAAATCGTGTAAGCTTGTCTTTGTGAAACAAGGCCAAGATTCCTTGATTCGGAGAGGTGTTCGTTTTACAAGGATTAGTGGATATATTATGTGTTCATAATTCATTCATGTGTCAATTTATTCAGTTAAACTCTTGGCTTTTATGGGCCGTATCTGAGGTTAAGCGTACCATGGTAGATTAGGTACTCATGACAAAACCCACCCGTTCAGTGAGATGTGAGCGGTCCCCAGACACCTATTCACTGTAGAAACTGACTTTACTTAAAAGCAAAACATCCCCATTACTCCCTCTTTTCATAACTGTCACCTTTACTGTCAGAGCAAGTGTTTTGCATACAGAAACAAATCACTGAAATGGTAATATGTGCACATATATTTTAAGGTACAGATATTTATGTTGGGTCGTTTTACTGGAGTCATAATTACCTTTGAAAGTGTGACATTATGACAGATTATTTTTAGGGTAACTGCAGGTGTAGAAAAAATTTAAAGAAAAAGATTGTTTTCTTTGCAAGATGTAGCTAATTTTATCTTTAGGTTTACTGTTTAATTACTGCTGAGACCTTTTTTAGAATGTGCATGTAAACCTACAGTATGTTTTCGCTTACTAAATATTCGTAAACCCTTATGGGTCCGTGCTTTCACTAAAGAAAAAGGAGAAATATCAAGTCTGAAACTTGTTTTTCAATTTAAAATGTCACTTACTGCTGATAATCATTTTTTTGTGATGAAAGCTGTATAAAAAATGGCTAAATACAAGTAANCACACGTTCATAGTGGTAATTTGTCGGCAAGTAAATATTTGTAAAAATCAGAAAAAAACTGTCCTTTAAGCTATTTTAGATTAATATTATGGCAGGCAAGGGAGCAGTATCAGCTGTGGAATGTGGTTGTATGTAGAGGCAAGCAGGAAAAGGGGAATTATAGCAAGTGTACGCCTGGGGCCAGTGTGTCTGACAGGGCCTGTGTGGGGGGCTCTGAGCGGGGTTCCTTGTTTTGCTCATAGACTGTTTGTTGCTTCTTTAGATTCCTGGCTCTGTGTTGTTGTTCTGAGGCCAAATTCTCATTGAGCACACAGAGCGAGTCAAAGAATGAGCATTGAGTCCTGCTGCCAACTGACTTTGAAGAACAACCAGCTTTCCATGGCAGCCATCGCCGTTACAGGTTCCCTGGGAGAGTCGCTCTGAGGGGAGGCATTCTCCATAACGTTGGACACTTCACTGAGCTGGAGAATTCCATGCTTGTGCTTAATACATCATCTCTTTTTCTTCATTTTACCAAGTATGAACAAAATCACCTACAGTAAAGCCTCAGAAATAAATTAGCTTTAGAAATAAATAACTAAAGAACTACTCAGCTCAACAGTCACACATTTACTTTACTGTTTTACACAGAGAAACCCTGTCTCAACAAGAATGTGTGATTAATTTATTGTGGCATCTATTACAAAGTGGCTACACATCATTTACTGGTAGATTGAGGCTGTCGGTTTATTCTTTTCTTCTACATTTCCTTTTTTATATATGGCATCAGTGATGCGTTCTCATTGAGCCGGCTTATGAAGTTTGAAAGCAAATTGACTCCTTTCCTCTTGAAACCTGCCTTCCCACATGAAGAAGTCATTAGATGGGTGGAGATGAAGAGTCTGATATGCTCAAACGGTCCACATCCTCCCATTCGCCGTTTTGCATGTGATATTTATCTCATAGATACTATTAAAATCAGATGAAGCGCTTTTTGACTGATATACAGCAAGGCCTCAAAGCGTCAAAGCAGAGAGATGGTTATCACGATCTGATATTGACACCTCATTGCGTTCACACTCGTGAACGGAGGATGCAAAAAGTGTTCATTGTGCGTCAAAGAGTTTGGTGTGATACTTTCAGAACTGTTCTCATAACAGTTCTGTTTGAGGCCAGGTCTTCCTGTTATGTTTTGATAAGCTGTTCTGTGGCAAATCTCACGTCAGTAGTGGTTAAATTGTAAAAAGGGTTGTTCTTGTTTGTATTAGTTGTTTTTTTGTCATTAACTTAAAGTGAATCTAGGAGAGCAGAAAGCCACATGTGATTTTTTTAATGCCTT
Source organism: Ambastaia sidthimunki (assembly GCA_036877625.1). Classification (NCBI taxonomy): domain Eukaryota; kingdom Metazoa; phylum Chordata; class Actinopteri; order Cypriniformes; family Botiidae; genus Ambastaia; species Ambastaia sidthimunki. Next base: position 18,994 of record JAZGTK010004753.1, read on the forward strand.
AATTATTTCTCCTGGACAGTAATGAGATTAAATGGAGACACAATTACTGTGTCTCAGATATTTCTCCTGAGAAACGACCCAGGAGTCTCACAAATGTCTCCATTTGAATTTTAAAAGAGATCTTAACAATGTCACGCATCGAGCTTGGATTTGTCAAGTCTGCAATTAAAAATCAATATTATTTGAGATTATTTGAGACTTTTTGGGTTGTTGCCATTTTGAAGGCCGAATCAAGGTAGCTGAGTTTCTTTATCTGAGGGCCTGCTCTGTTTTACAGTTTTCATCCATGGGGACATTAATTTCATCATCTGGTAGATAATCCAGTTAAGTTGAGTAGAACTGACACTAGCCAGGATAAGGAAACCTTCAAAGAGATGAAGCAGCAAGTTAAGCCAACATTTTCTATAAATCCCTGTGTTTTGTGCCACTTAGTTTGTATCGTCTTCAGTCGTGCCATTTTTAATTTTTCACAAAAAAAAATTTTCAGTAAAAAAATTCAGCAAACAAATGAACAACAAATGACTTTAGACAGTGCTGAAATATTAGATTATCGACACAATTCTGATGTGCGTGTAGTGAAAGAAATCTGCCTGATGCCAGAGCTCTGTCAGTTTGGAGCTCATGTATGTTGAAGGTCAAACACACAATCCTGTATGGTTAGAAACATCACAAACTAGGTTTGGTTATTGGCCAGTGTTTTTTATTCCTCATTTGAATATATTAAAGTAACTGAGGAATTTCAACTTTTTTGACTTTCTTGACCGCCATTAGCAGTTTTATTCTGTACTGCTGTAAACCCCACAATCTACCTCAAGCATGGCCCTCGACTACTATAGGAATGAATTATAATATGTTAAATGCCCCAGTAAAAACACTATAAGAGTGTTTACAGGATTGTAAATGCACAAGTTTTGTGCATTACTCATCTATGAGTGGATCTGAGGTTGTTATAAGCCAACAGTTAAGCACCGACAGCTATCGGTCAATTAAGAATTGGCCAGAATGCAACCAAGGGTTTTGAACTTCCTCAGTAATCCTCTTTGGGTGTGACAGGGGTCAGTACTGCAGAGCGAGCAGTGATGGGCGAAGGATTAAATATGGTCTTTCTCCGTTAAATGCGTTCTGCAAGCACCCGGCTTTTAACCCATGACCTGATGTCGCAGACGGCTGTCACTGGGCAAGCTTTGGGCTGCTTTGTTTCTTATCTGCTGGTTTGACAGACAGATGAATCATTAATGCCCAAATGTGTCCGATTTGACTTGATGATCCCCCATATTCATCTGGTGATGACAGTCTCTTTCAAACATTTTTTAATGTTCTTCAGGGACTCAAATATTTATAAACATATTTATATTAAATATAAATGGTGGTATGGGTTTACAAACAAACTGGGAACAGTTACAGGGAATAATACTGAACCTGGTGCAGATAAAAAGTTCTGTTCTGTAGCAGTTCTAACATGTTTTGTTTGTATCCTTGAAAAACCTCCTATTATTGAAGTTCTTTAGTTCACATTGTATCAATCCTGTTCAGAATTTCTCATGGTCACAGTAAATGTTGGACATCATCTTTATACTCTTTCTGTCTTAGTCATTTTATTCAGTTCTGGACAAATCCGAGACAATATTTTTAGCTCTGCATGCCCCACATATTATATGTGTGATAACGTTTTCATACTGAAATTCAGTTTTCAATTCATACCGAAAAAATTCTGTTATTGAAATGAAATTTCAGTTCTTATTCTCAATTCATTTGTGAATAGCACACAATCCTGGTGCCAGGATAAAAGAACATAGGCTTCTTCATTGTCACGCATCTGAGGCTTTGCAGAAGAGGCCTAGGGGAACGCACACGCATAGAGTGAAGCCGTTCGCTCTTTCTTGGCCAGCAAAACCAACTCAAAGTGGCAAGCCAGCAAAAAAAGCTGTCAATAAATAATTGTGCTCCCTGAGCTAAGAAACTCTGCACTTGGCTAGCCTGGATCTCAGACAGATTTCTTATATTTATGTACTCCTGTAAATGAAGATGTTTCTAACATCTTCCGACGTCTAATTCCAGTTAACTGCAGCTCAAGCGTTTAAAATTCACAGAAGAAGAAGACAATGATTTGTGTATATTAAGGATTTCATTGTGAGGTTCTTTCTCAGCAGAGAGTGTTTTATTGAAGGCAGTTCTGTTATGGATTATATACCAGAGCCAGCGGTTCTCAGCAAGAGTGTATAAGATGTGCATGCTTTTCTCTTCATTGAAAGTTAACAAAAGCTGCTGGTTTATACCTGCAGATAGAAATGGCTCTAAAACCTTGGATTCTTGTTTGTATAGTTGTCATTCACTCCTCTTATTTAGGGGCAAAATTAAACTGTGGTGCATGAATATATAAAGCCAGACAGAGCCAGAATCAGATGTTAAAAATAAAACATGGAAAAATAGCTGTTTGAATAAAATGTGTATTTTTTATTATTTTTAATAGTTGTGGTGCCACCTGAAGGCACTCTGTGTAGCACTGGTGAGAACCATTGATATTTAGTGGGTGTTTTTATTTATCCCAGTGCATTTGGTTTGCCAACAATAACATGTCTCTTGTGGAGTCTTAAAGACTTTGCAGAACACTAAACAGCCCTTATTTTCCTGGTGTGCATTACTGTGTGTAGACATGAAGCGTTACAAGCTCTTTGAGTCTCATAATATCGTAAACCCTCCCTGGTCCGGAGAGATTTTGTTGCTGTCATGGATGTTCCAGGCCTGATTTAAGAAGTATGTAATAGTCTGCTTAAGTAAGGGATACAATGTACAGCCAGTGGTCGCAAAATAAATTCTGACAGGTTGATCAGGATCCTGACGCAAGACACTGATATTGACTCGCTGTACGTTTCCTGGTTATTAATTACGGTTTAAATAATTTTATTACCTTACTTGTATTTAAATTATTTTCAGTTCATACAGCGTTGCTATTGACACTGGTTTTCTATAAAAATATTTGATGCCGCTATTGACCAATCACAATCAAGAATTCTAGTCACCTGTGTAATAAGGTTGTCAAATAATGTTTGATGTGACCACGCGTTTATCAGACAGCCCTCTGATTTATCCATGAAAATAAATCTGCCATGCTGTATGTTTCAACCATTGTATACATAAATACACATATAAACATTAAAAAACCTTTATATAAATCATAATGAATAACATAATAACTGAATTGAAAACAAGTAATATTATCGTGACATTCATTTATGCTGTGTGCTTTCACTTTTGATTAACAGTAAATTGTCACATTTCATGTAACGTTCACTATCTATCTTTGGTGTAATGATATTTGTACGTTATGGATAGTAGATTCTTGCTTTAACATTCTCTGCAATGCATCATCACATTTCAATGCATCCGTCATTATTAACCGTGAAATAACAAAGGAAAAAGGAACCAAGACTGAGTCATGTGTTGGTTTCAGTCTATTGGCTTTTCTGCAAATATATTTCATTTTAGTTAATGAATGCGATATGAATGCTTTTGGTTTCCAGGTCATAAACGGAATAACCATACTGATTTATGACACGACAGATGGTTGAACGTTTTTCAAACTGTGATATAAATCAGTCTAGTGGTGACAACTAGTTGTAAAATGAATTTAGTGTCATGGCCTCATGATTCTACATGTTAGTGAGCTCAGGGTCACAGTTCAATTTCTCTTTATTATGTAGTTGTGTTGCGTTATTTTTGTAGTTTGTAAGGTGTTTTTGTTTACATTTACTCATTTGGCAGAGGCTAAAGCAACTTACAGTGAATTCAAGGTATAAATTTTTCTCAGTACTTGTGTTCCCTGGAATCGAACCCACAACCTTTGCACTGCTAACGCAATGCTCTACCAGTTAAGCTACAGGAACACCTATACACTGCCATTACTGCAGAGAAGGACAAGGATGGTTCAACTGAAAACACACGCAACACAGCAGCAAGAGATGAACTATTTCGGTATTAACAGCAGACTCCTGCTTTTATCATAAAGTGATAAAATGCACCAATGATGTTTCCCAGCCTGGGCTTTAACCTTTAATGTTTTAATCATTCCAGAAATGAGTGCAGTTGATTTAAAGATCAAGGATGGAATTAGCTCAGTATTCCCTTTACTCCGAACAGGTTGCTATCTAAATCATCTTTCTTTAAGATAAGCATGTCAGTAAATGTAGGACGTCTTAACTAAACATGCCATTGAAGGCAGATTTGTATTGAAGGCTCTATATGTAAATATGTATAAATTGGAAATCTTATCATCTCAGTCATCTGAGAGACATCTCAGATTTTTAAAAATCTCCCTAAACCTTTGAAACTGTAATTTACTATACAAGAACTTTCACTTTGTGGGGAAATGAAAGAAGTTTATGAAACCATTTGGTACTTACAGATAGAGGTGGTGCTTTTCTCTGAAATATTTGGAGTGAACATTTATGGACAACCACATCTTATAGATGCAGCTGTAAATCTGGAAGATTTGGGCGGGTTGTGCATTTGTTGAAATGGAATATTTATTGCTGGACAGTTTTGGCCTATTATTGAATGGTTCAATGTCTGCCTAATGCATATTGCACACAAAAAGTCAGGAGCTTTCTCAAAACAAGCCCCAATCTCACTTTTCACTACTTCTGTGAGCCAGTGTGCATAAGTTTTATCTGTCTGCCAGGAAACATAGTCACGTTTATAAGCTGCTAGCTGCTACATTGAGTGCTTTCAGGGAATATCATTGAATTTGCCAAAGTTTGTTGTGTTCATGGCATTGAATCTTTGATATTTAGG
>JAZGTK010004754.1:0-11283 GCA_036877625.1 Ambastaia sidthimunki
AACCCATGCGTTCACTGCCCGCATGTCATAGCAGTAACACATGATGCACGACAGCACACATGAGACACGCACCCATAAGCACCACATTCTTTCCCGACGGCAGTCTGGACCGGGACCGCGTTGAGACCTCGCTGAGTATCGACGACCTGGACGTAAAGATCTGTTATCAGTCAGCAGTCGGGCTGAGCCAACACAACCGTCACATGTGCATTTCAGCAGAGGAAAGAACCGCTCATATCTACCATAAATGGTGTCCGTCATCTTCCTCGGGGGGGTTCTGGCTGTCAGGGGGGTTATTTACATGACTGCCGGCCGACAGCGGAGCGGTTCTGCCCGTCGTCGCCATCTTCACAGGTCTGTGTGACGCCCTGAACGAGCCCGGATGTGCCGCACAGAACCGAACCGTGACCCGCAATCACAGCCCAGTGTTTTACACCAAGTTTGCGTTTGTTGCTGTTTTATTAAACTGCACAATATTGCTGATCACTAAAAGCACTGTCTTGTTTTCTCTACAAGCATTGAAAGAATAAACACACAGCGGGTGCATCTCACACACTGACATTCATGCAGTGTTTCTACAACACTGTTTTAAATGCAAAATGTGTTTTTGCTCTGTATATTGTATATTCAGTTGTGCATATAACTGTATAAATATGTATTTACATAAATATGCAGGGTCAAATATTATGTTTTCTGAATTTATAAAGTAAAAACAAGACTGTTGTAAAGGAATTAAGAACATTTGCTAGGAAACAATAATAAACAACAGTTTAAATGGGAACTAATGTTTTACAGGAACGTTGAATTCAGCGGCGTCAGGGAAGAACGGACATTATTCTGCGTAACACCGGAAGTGAAGGGGATGACATTCCTCAACAGGACAAACAGGGCTGTCATGTGTGACAGTGGCGCTTTCAGGATAAATGCGTGGAGATAAAGTTTGTTGAATTGTGTTGTTTTTGTAAATGAGATGGCGAGCAGGTTTATCAGACTCGCTGATTGTTTGCTGAGATCAGCGCCAGTAATAATGTGTCGAACCGGAGCGACACTGAAGAGGTTTGTGTGACTTCTGTTTGTCAAATCTCACAAATAGCAATTATTTATACGGTAACATATTCATTAACATACTAATGCATACAATTATGATTTCAGTTCGCTACTTGCATAGTGTATCGATGTTTTATAACTTAACTAAAAGTTATAAAACATTGCTTATAATTCCTGTATGATCACAGAAGTTCAGGTTTTTCTGAAGGATATGAGAGTTGTGTGTGTTTTGTGTTGCTGCAGCTCTGCAGCTGTGCTTCAGTGTGTCAGGACACATCAGACAGACACGTGGTGGGATGAACATCTCACAGAAGATAACGCTGCTTTTCTGAGGAAGATCTGTGGAGAGGAATACAAACAGCAGCTTGCAGATAAACTCAACCCCCTCAAAGACGACCCCTGGCCCAGACATGAGTGGGTGGAAGGTGGGTCACATCTGAATTAGGTTTGAAACTGCAATACTGTATATTTACTTCCAGTATGTATGTTGTTTATAATATGCACATGTACATTTTTCATGTATATTTGAAAGAATCACTAAAACGTGCAGTATGCACTGAAGCTGGAACACACATGTGTAATGCTGCATTCAGTGGTTTCAGTGAACTTTACTGAGCTTTAAATGTCATTGTATTACACATGCGTATTTAACATTGTGGCTCATTATTTAATCAAATTCCCAGACATATATTCTCCTTTACACAATGTTAGATTTAAAGTGTTCCTGTAGCGCAGCGCAAAGGTTGTGGGTTCGATTCCAGGGAATACAAGTACTGATAAAAATGTATCCCTTTCATACCTTTCAATTCACTGTAAGTCGTTTTGGATAAAAGCATCTGCTAAATGAATAAATGTACATGTAAAGTGCAAAATAACTTTCTGTTGTGTGATTGTCTTGCTGTTTTCTCTCCTCAGGCAGTCGGAGGGTTGGTCTTGTGGCTGTTAAACTGGGAATGATGCCAGTGTGGAGCAAATCCGGAGAGAGACACGTGGTCACCATGCTGCAGGTGCAGAGACGTTTAACTTCATAACACTGTTGTCCCTGTTTGCTAGAATCATAACTGAGATGAACTTAACGGTTGGGCTATTTAACTCAAGCTCTCTCTCTCTCTCTCTCTCTCTCTGTGTCTCTCTCTCTCTGTGTCTCAGGTGCAGGACTGTCATGTGGTTAAGCATCTGTCTAAAGAAGAGTTTGATGGACGCACAGCAGCTCTGGTCGTAGGAGGAAAAAACGTCTCTCCATTTCACGTAAAAACATCTCTTAGATCCTGAACCAGACTGATGGACTCAAGCTCTCAATTTATTTAGTATTTGTAAGGAGTTGGATTAAGTTAGTAGATCTCTTGTAACTGGAAATTGATCTGGGTTTTGCTTACAGAGGTCAGAGGGATATTTAGAGATTTTCCAGAATGCAGGAATTCCTCCTAAACAGAAAATCACAGCGTTTCGTGTGACAGACAACGCCGTCCTTAAGCCAGGTGTCTTAAACCTTCCAGAACTCTTTATTCATTTACCAGATAAGTTAATAAGTTATGATCATACCCATAATAACACACTTGCATGAATGAAGCACATGATCTGTCTCACTCATGAGTCTGTTGTGTTTGTGTAGGAACTCCTCTGTACGCAGCTCACTTTCGGCCAGGCCAGTACGTGGACATAACAGCCAAAACGTGAGTCAGATGTTTCTGTAGAAACTGAATGAGTAAAACACATCAGCTATACAAGACCTCCTGTTGAAACATGGCCAGTGGTCTGAAGCTCTCTCACACTGGCTCTGGCCCTTTGGTTCATTCTTATTCCTGAGTTCTGTCCTCTCTTTCCTCCTTCATCCTCTCTTCATCTCATTTTCAGCTTCTCATCTCAAATATTGAGTGTGTGAGTCTCAGATTTACACTCCATCAGTTCATTATATCTGAAGAGAGATGTAGCAGACTGTAGCACATTGATGATACCGCTGGACCTGGTCGAAATGTTTTAAGCTGTAGTTTTGACAACAGTTCTGCTTTGTTTGTTGTAGCATTGGAAAGGGTTTTCAGGGTGTGATGAAGCGCTGGGGGTTTAAAGGTCAACCAGCTTCCCATGGCCAAACAAAGACACACAGAAGACCAGGATCTCTGGGCCCAGGAGGGGTGAGTGTTTGTGGTCCATCATAGTTAAACAAAGTATGAAGACCATTTCCACTCTGAGAAGTTCCATGACAAACTTTTCAGGCAGACTTGTGCTTCATGATGTCACAGAAGAACCATTATGGCTATATTGTTCCATAAAAAAACTCACATCCACAGAACCTTTATGTTTACAAAAAATGCCTTGTAGTGGATAAAGTTTCTTTAGACTATAAAAAGGTAAGAAAGACAGGCTACCAAAATTAGTTCTTTTATGTCATCACTGAAGTACCTTTTAAGAACTTTCAGTATGGTCTCTTCAGAGATCTTTGCTCTGTGGCTAATGGCTGTAGATGGACAGGTCAGAAACTCACGTTTCTTTGGTTCTAGGACCCAGCCAAAGTTTTTAAAGGAAAGAAAATGCCAGGCAGGATGGGAAACGTGTACGACACCACTCACGGCTTGAAGGTACAGAATGCACACACACACACACACACACTTTAAACTGCAGTCTAGTGTGTTTAAAATCATTCAATTATCTGTTTGCGTGTAAATAAGTTGCACTGTGCACACATTCACACGCTGCATTGAAGGTTTTGTGGTATCTTTGAACAGAATTGATTACATTAAGATGTGTACAGAAAACAGTCAGCACAGTGTGTGTGTTTGCAGCCTCACTGAGGTCTTATCTGCAGGTATGGAGAGTGAACACCAAATACAACATCCTGTATGTCAACGGCTCTGTACCCGGCCATCGCAACTGTCTGGTTAAGGTAGAACACACACACACCTGCAGAAGTATGTGCAGTCTCAGTCTGTTCTAGAACGGAAAGTCCCTTTCACCAGTGTTCCGAAAAAACAAGAGCTTATACTGCACTGTCCACAACAGAAGTGACTTCAGCACACAAATGCACACTTGTGCTCAGAGAGTCTTCTCCATCAGTTCAGGAAGTGTGTCATTAAATCCGTCACATGTAGTGGCTGGATCTTCAGAGTGTGCTTGCACACACATTGATTCATTAGCAAAAGTAGATCTGACTTCACAGTTTGATTTTAATTAGCAATTCGTCGTCTCTGGTAAAGTTTTGAGAGATGTCACATGATTCTGGACCTGCACCTGGAATGGACAGAGTCATCTAAATGTTCTGCTTGTGTTTGACCAAACAGGTCAGAGATTCAGTTCTGCCAAATCGGATGGAGAAGAACAGGAGCCCACCGTTCCCCACATTCTTCACTGATGGAGATGAGGACCTCCCTGAAGATCTGTTTGATGAAGAGATGTTCCAGTATGGAGAACCCATCCCTGAATGAGCTCATGACCCAGAACCGGTTTCTGCTTGAAGAGTCAGAGGTCTGATTTGACCTTTGAACTGGTTTGTGTGTCATCTAGTGTCTTCAGTGCTGCTGAGAACGTGACAGACACACAAGAACTTCTCTGAATGTGTTTGTTTGGTTTATTTTTGAAACACACAAATACAATCAGTTTCACATTATACTGACTAAAATGCTTCTGTGTAATACAACACACAGATAACTGCATTTGTGTATTTAAACAATAAAACCCATGTTTGATATAATCTGTTTGCATTCATTGAATTCATTTTCATGTCAGTAATTGTATAAATCAGATAAAGATTTACATTAATTTTTAATAATTTCTATTTGAATGTTCTAATCTTAAGCAAAAAGTGTGTTAATTTAATGTAAAATATAAAACAAGTTTAAAGCTAAACTGTGTATCTTTTGCCTCTCTATTGCCATCTCTGTTTGAAACATCAGAATTCATTTTACATCCACAAATGTGCAAAAAACTTCCACTAACAGAAACAGGTTCATATAAAATATTTATTCACAAGATTTAGTCAAAAATGTTCTTGGTTTTTGGCAGCAATACAAAAACAGATCTATAAATATTAAGTACAGACATATGGCAACGAAAAGCCTCAAATCTGTCATGTCATGTTGTCTCTATATTGAATGTCAAGAAAATGTTTTTTAACCAAACCTATCAGATGCTCCTGCTGATACAGCTCTTAAGACAGCAGATACATGTGCATATACATGAGAGAGATGATCGTACATTAAATGTGTTATACTGTCATTTAAAGGCATTTTTATACCACACACACACAGTAAAGATGAAACGCGTCACAGATGAAGAGTGTGACTCAGTTTCTGAATGAGTCCAGGTTTCTGAACACAAGGCAGAGCAGTGGGGCGCATGCGCGGTGTGATGGGGAGTGTTGAGACGGGCGGCAGTGCAGCGGGCGGCAGACGGGGGATCAGAGACCCGTCGTGCTTTCCACAACCAAATATAAACGTTAACGGAGCGTCGTTTGTGTGCCCGCGTCACATCCGGCCATGCCAACGACGCAGCGATGTATTATTACTGCAACCGGAATAAAATGAGCGCTCGTGCAGCCGGGCCTGCAGCGGAGGGTCGCGCGGCGGGGTGTCCGCAGCGCGGGGACGGACTGCTGGCGGCTGGAATCACGCGGGAGGCGGAGGAACGCGCGGATTCGGTGACGCGCGGGCGCTGTTGCAGACAAAGCGGCGGAGCGAGCGAGGATCGCGGCATTAATATTGATGACGAAGAAGCTGGAGGTGTGCGGCGCGAGCGTCGCTGTTTCACGAGAGCTACGGCACGAGACCAACGCCGAGCGAGCGCGAGACTGCCGCCGGTGCGCAGCGGGAGAGCTCCGCGCGGACGCACCGAGAGCGCGCTCATGACGGCGAGGTGCGGTCACGGGAATTCCGAGCCCGCGGTCATCAAACGCCGCGGATGCAGTTACACCCGAACCTCCAAGAGGGTGTGTTTCTCCGGGACGAGCTCGGGGACGTACTGCGGCAGCTCGGACGCAGAGGCCCGCGTTAGTTCCAGTGGAGAAGCACGTATGACGGGCACCGCCGACAGTTTGAAACCTGAGCGTCAGGTGAACATACCCGCAAAGAGACGCGCGTCTTTACGCCGTATCCAGTGCGAGAACACGACCGGGGTCCAAACCTCGCCGTGTCTGCCTGATTCAGGAGGCGGCCACGGCGTGGAAAACACCGAACTGCCCGTCTGCAGAACAGCCAAACAGCGCGTGCGAGCGCGCAGAGTGCGCGCCTGTCTGTCCGGCTCTGCCAACCATAACAGCAGAAACAACAACCCCTCACTGCAACCCCTGCAGGGCCCCCAGACCCCCGAGCCTGAACACGAGAAGCAGCATAAACCCCTTAAAACACCCCAATGCGCCTTTGCCATCAGCTCTTCTCATGGTGAAAGCGCTCAGGTGGAGAATGGGCCTCCTGACGCTACAACAGCATCAGAGGTGTCTGAAGAGAAGAACAGCTCAGCTGAGTGTGAGAGCACAGCTGCAGATGTTTGTACTGATGTAGCTTCAGGGTCTCAGAGCTCCAGCACACAGCAGATAGAGGCAGTGAGGAATGACGCCAGACGGAGGCAGGCGGAGCTGGAGGGTCGTACGGATCATCTTTGGAAGCGCTTGCAGGCCGTTCAGGTGAAGCAGGTGGAGGGGCACATCGGCCAGCAGCTGCGCGAGCTGTACCGGAGCCCGCGGCTGAACTGCACCAGAAGGCCAAGCGTCCTGTCTCGTGACTCAGTGGAGCTGAGCCGGCTGGCCCACAGCAGCAGCGAGATTCTCCGGACCGCAGAAAGCACTCTGGACTCAGACCACACGGCCAGCAGCTCCGGGGGAGACAGTGACAGTGAGGAAGATGATGAAGCACTGGAGAGGGGTCATCGCCTGCGACCGCCCTCAACAAAATCAGTGTGAGTTTGACGCTTTCTGCTTTTATTACCTCTGTTGTGAAGCTTTTATTACATGTTATTGTTGTGGCCATTTAAATCCCCAGTGTTATACAATGTACACACACACACATATATATTGAGCTTTTAATTATTTCTCTTTCTAGTGCTGCTGGTAGGGAATGGCAGTGGGCGGAGAGCAGGGCGTGGCTGGGCAGCAGATGGGTGTGGCTTCAGACCCAAGTATCAGAGCTGGAGTATCGGATCAGAGCACTGACAGAACTTTACACACACCTCAGACAGGGAAAGGTATACAGCATTCATGTGTGTGCTTTTGTTAACAGTGTTGTTTATTCTGAAAGGATTTTTATGTTTTGTGCAGGTGCGTTCTGGATACTCTCATCCCGACACGCCCCTCGGACCATCAAAGCCCCCCATTACCTCAAACAACTGCAGGTCAGTTAACAGTGTAACACACTCATAGATTTTCTGAGGTGACATTTAATGCACGATTCCACAACACTATAGGTTGTCCTGTGCTGCTGATTTCAACAGGAAGTGGCATACAGAAGACACGCCCTCTACTCTGCAAACTGCACCAAGTCCACCTTCATCCGCTGCACGGGTTCGACCGCTGCCCCGGCAACGGTGTCACCGACTTATTCGCCTGGATGATTGCGCTGCGCTGAGGTCAAAGGTGAACAGAATCTCATAGCTGGTCTTGATGTTTTGTGCTATGTCTGTTTTAAAATATCTGTATTATTAATAGTTGCTTTTTGTATTGTCTCGTATTTGTATCGTGCATTAGCTCTGATTTTAAATTGAGAATTTATGCTAAGAACACACGTGTGTGTTTCCTCTCAGGCTGTTTCATTGCAGTGCTGGTGTGAGTCCTCAGCTGTGTGTGTGTTGTGTGCGAGTGCTCCTCGCTGCTCCTCAGAGAAGGAGAAGGGAGTGTGTATGCGTCAGGCTCAGCTCGATATGTCTGTTCACCCTGTTCTCTCCATGCCATCAGGTGAGCTCTGAATGTTCTCTCTGACTCGGGTGTGTAAATACTCTTTAAATTATTGAAATTATTATCTGAAATTATTTTCCCCCACTGCAGATTCACCCCTCGCACTGCATTGTGGGAAACCCCCGCTGGTCGGGCATCATAATTCAGTGCAGTGGGCGGACACATCGTCTTGGCTGGGAAGGCGGGGCCAGGGGCGAGTCGGTAGAGTGAGGAGGAGATTAGTTTGTCCCCGCCCACCCGGTGCACTGCCTCCTCTATTTAACACACCTGGTGAGTGAAGTCTGTTGTTACACAGCTATTAATAAAAATTCATGTAAGAATCCATAAATAATGATCTGAGTCAAAAAAAATTATAATATTCTATAATATATAATAATTAATATAATATATCAAGAGACCGTAACATGACAGATAAAACTTAAATTTTTTTAATTGATAAATGGTTACAGGTGGGTCAGGTTGCAGAAGCCAGAGAGATGTGATTAGCCCAAACTGTCTTCCTCCACGAGCCTTAGACCTGCCCACCCTGCCATCATCCCCCTCAGCCACAGACACACCTGCTCAGGTAAATACAGACCCTGTGATGTGCAGATGTGACAGACCGTTCCTCTGATGTCAGTAGCATCTCTCTTTGTTCTTCAGCCTTTGAGGAGGAGGAGGACAGAAAGCTCATTTGACATTGACAACCTGGTGATGCCTCAGGGCCTGGCTGGACTGGGAGCGCGAGTGCAGAGGTTACAATACAAAGAGATCGTCACACCGAGGTAAAGAGAGTCAGACCTCCAAATGATGATGTATCTGATCAACGTGTGATTATACTAAAGGCTTTTAAAGGAAGTCTAACACAACTTTGCTATCGAGCACAAAAACTTCATCACACTGTTTGTTGTTAAGAGACACTGAAGCAGGTGTTTTTTCTTCAGCTGGAGAGAGCTGGACTCTCTTGTTGTCTCTAAGAAGCAGGATGGCTCAGAATCACAGACATTCAGTGACAATAACACAAACCTCCAGCCCAGTGGAGATGAGCTGGAGAATGAGGTGTGTGTGTGTCTCCATTACAAACACATTCAGATATCCTGCTGAAATTCTTCTGAGGTTGTGAAATTCTTCTGAGCTTGATTTTGATGTTTGAACAGGTGGAAGATCTCTCAGACGCCGTGTTTCTGAGTCGACACGCTGCGTGTGAGGGCAGAGAGAGAAGCCGGCGGGGCAGTTGGGCTCACAGGCGTCGCCGGGGCCGGTGAGAGGATGAAAATATGTTTGTTTTAAGTTCGGAAGTTCTGTAATAGCTGTAATATCTTTTGTAATGAAGTAAATGTTTTAATATTTTTGGACTATAATTGTAAATTTGGATTATAAAGGTCAGAGGTTCAGCTACTCTGTATATAAGCTACTGCACTGTGATAAAATTGACTCGTACATAAAGGAAAGTTTATGTTTTAGGTTCTGTAGCTGGTTGCTAATTGTTAGAATATTTTTTTCTACCATTTTTATCACCTTTCAGCTTCATTCAGGTCATTTAAAGATCAATTATGTTCAGCAGTTATGAGGTCATAACTTCACATATAATAATTGGAATACAAATACATTTAAATAGTGTGATAAATTCCAGCTCATGTCAGGAACTCATTTACACCTTTCCCACCTTTCCCTGTTGTCCCTCAGATCTTCTTCCTCCTGCTATGGGGAAGGGAAAAGCTCCAGGGGTTTGGAGACACCTGGCTCTCCGGACTCCAGGCAGAGTCATTGTACAGAAGAAGACGTGTCACCGCGGAGGCCCTTCTGTGCTGGAGCAGACGATCTCTCCAGCCAGACTGAGGACGAGCAGCCGGTGTGTCTATGCAGAACACATTCTGTTCAGCTTCATTATTGCTGTAACCGTGGCGATTATTCAGCTGAAAGAACGTCCTGTAGTTGTGTACTGGAGTAATTCATGCCTTGCATATCTTTATAATTTTAGGTATGATTCATCAATCAATGTACTTTGTAAGAAGCAATAATTTTGGTCTCCACCTACGTTTTCCAGGCAGTGTTGCCATGGGAACACAGGCTGTTCCCTTTACAAGACTCAGAACTTCATTGGCTGCAAGAGGAGGAAGAGGCGGAGCCTGATGAAGACCCTTGCACAGCCAGCAGCCGCAGCCAAAGCACGGACTCGGGCATATCTGTGGGCAGCCTGGAGCTCTCCCCGAGGACCCCTCAGCCCTCTCAACAGCACTCAGGCACCGAGCAGATCCCACACACACTGTTCCACAAACCAGCCACCCCAGCGACAGTTTCTCCAGCTCAGGATTCTCACACGCTCACTTTCTCCTCGACCTCATAGCCCGTCTGTTTCTTACCTCTGAACACACACATCCAGCAGTTTAGTTTGCAGGTCTGAAGTTGTTTATCAGCCAGTTTAGGGTACGATGTTTCATTTTCACGATCCTGTAACTTCAAATCAACAAGATGCCCCAGTCGCCCCTGATCGTGTTATCTTGAGTCCTGACACTAACCCTGAACCTTTGCAGTCTTACATTAAAACAAATTATTTATAATCCTCTCCCAAAATCTCACACATTCAACCAATAACAAATAACATCTTCACCAACAGCCCTGTACAGTCTCGTTTCCTGTTAGCATCTCAGTCCTTCATACCCGTTTCATCTTCATCAGTCTGCCCCTGATACAGCTGCTGTTTGGCTCTGCTCTGTTAAATGGACGGATGGAAGACTTGTCTGCTACTCATGTCTGTTTTGCTTTTATTATTTTTGGACCTGTCTAAAGCCTTCGCTTAAGCTAACTGTCAATATCTGTGTATTTTTGTGTTTCGTGTTAGTTTTTGTTTGATGAGTCAAATCTAAACTGATCTTCAGGTTAAAGATCTTGATGATCAGTCTTGATATGTAAAGCACTACTTGTGTTGAATGTTGATTTCATTTACTGTGATAATTGTGTTAGCGTTATTTATATAAACATACTGCTCCACCATCACCACTCTAAATATTCTGATATTTTCTGACTGTAGTAAACAGTATTTAAGTCTGTTACAGGTTCTCTTTGTGATACAGTGGACTGTCTGTCAGTTTCCTTCAGAACTCAACACAAGAAATTTGTGTGTTTAGACGGGTCCACTGTACTGCTGTGTGTGTGTGTGTGTGTGTGTTTAGACGGGTCCACTGTACTGCTGTATGAGTGACAGGTGTGTGTGTGTGTGTGTTTAGACGGGTCCACTGTACTGCTGTATGAGTGACAGATCTGTGTGTGTGTGTGTGTGTGTGTGTTTAGACGGGTCCACTGTACTGCTGTATGAGTGACAGATGTGTGTGTGTGTGTGTGTGTTTAGACGGGTCCACTGTACTGCTGTATGAGTGACAGAT
>JAZGTK010004754.1:11354-23780 GCA_036877625.1 Ambastaia sidthimunki
TTAGACGGGTCCACTGTACTGCTGTATGGGTGACAGATGTGTGTGTGTTTAGACGGGTCCACTGTACTGCTGTATGGGTGACAGATGTGTGTGTGTTTAGACGGGTCCACTGTACTGCTGTATGAGTGACAGATGTGTGTGTGTTTAGACGGGTCCACTGTACTGCTGTATGGGTGACAGATGTGTGTGTGTTTAGACGGGTCCACTGTACTGCTGTATGGGTGACAGGTGTGTGTGTGTGTGTGTGTGTGTGTGTGTTTAGACGGGTCCACTGTACTGCTGTGTGAGGGGTTTTGTTGGTGAATAAAAACATCTTTCTGGAGAAACACAAGAAATAATGGAAGTTTTGTTTGAAACGCACACAATGCAAATATAATAAAAAGGAATAAGTGAAAACTAAATGCGTGTTTTCTTCAATTCTTTTTTGTGCTTAACAGACTGAGTCTAATTTAGCTTATGTGTTTATATATATTCATTATTATTTATTTATATTCTGTGTCTATTTGATCAAATCTTGTCAGGTATATGAAATAATGGTTTTATAGTAGCAGTAAAGCCCGTGATTCAGAACTAAATGTTTAACCATGACTTCACGGGTCTGGTGTTATAAACAGCTATTTTTACTAATAAATATTGTGAACGTTGTACTGTGACATTTGTGGTGGTTTAATGTGGATTTGCTGCGGAAACTCTTTAGTTTCTGTGGGAATGTCAGTTCAGTAGATGTCGCTAATGCTCAGAAACAATCAGAGAAACACTGACACACGAGAAAAACAGCTGAAACAAGTTCAGTTACTACAGGCCGCTTGATGCTGTTTGTGTTGTAAATTCTCATGATGTATGAATTTCTGCAGATTATTACACGAGCTTGTGGGGAAACAGGCGAATCTTTCCCTCTGTTTCTTTATTAATAACATTCTTGAAAACGGTAAAGCTGCAATCTGTAACTTTTGCCACCTGTGTTTGACACATAAGACTGCAGGTAACACAACGAATGTTTAATTTAAATCTGTTATGCTTTTGCTCAATATAAAAATGATAATTTTTGTTTTAATCAGAACAGTTGCAGATTGCGGTTGGGTTGAAGGTTTACTGCGGTTCAGGCGAGCTCGTCCTCTAGTGGTGAGTTTAATGTGGTCAGAGTGTTTGTGTGGGGCTGGTTTAGCTGGTTTGAGTTTATTTTATGTGTGTGTGTGTTCAGTCAAGAGTCACAGCAGAGACTTGAATCATCTGTGTAACCTGACTGGTTAGTGAAACACCGGCACTTGTAACAGGGATGACAGTATAGTTTTGGGAACTTCAGGAATGTTGTGACACAGGGTTGTTTGGGTTAAAGAGCCTCAGGCTGGATGATGACACATTGATGAAGTTTTAAACAGACCTGCTGTAACTAATAATGACCCACTGCTGTCTGTTACCCCACTCATCACAAACACACACACGTAACACACATGAGCACATGCAACACACRTAACACACATGAGCACATGCAACACACACACACGCCTTCATWGATCAAAATCAGTCTTTATTTACACGTCCCACATTTAGCAAACTAATGCATAAAACTGAAGTATTTTTCCAAACATGCCTAACTGCACTGTAACCTTGTCTAAACCTTCATTTGTGCTTTTTAGATTTGCTGAAATAAATCACTTTGTTATTATTTGCTCAGACAGACAAAACCTGCTGAAGCTACTGAAAGATGCTTTTACTCAAAACATTGACTGACTTTTAAACATTATCCAAATGTAACCGTATTCTTTAACAATGATATGCTCAATATTAAACAGCTGTAAACACTGAACTAACATTTGACCATTTTTCTACCACCTCTCATGACCCTCTTTCTGTAAGTTTACTTGTAGAACTTTTCTTTATATAACATTTATTATAAAATTAATATCTTTGGTTTGTCTGATGAAAATATATAGTACTGTTGCTCAACAGAAGTATCATGTTGAACTGACTGCACAGGAAAAGCAATGACCTATCTGATATGACCCCCAACTGATGGACAGATGGGACCACCGCAACTGTGTTATTGTTCTGTATCATCCAAACTATTCAAAACAGTTAAAAACAGGATGTGCTTATAAATGCTGTCATCAGGATAAGATCGATTAAAAATTCTTCATAAAACAGTGCGTGTAAAACAAACACACGTGTTCAGAGCGAGTTGTGTTCATATGACACAAGTTTTAACATGTGTGCTGTGTCTCCTTCACAAAAGTGATTCTGAGTGGATGTTTTAAATCTCCAGCTTTGGAGATTTTTTCCCGTGATATGAATAACGCGTTTCTCAGCCAGCAAATCTATCCCGTAATGAAATAAGTGCATTGGTCAGTGTTTCAGACAGTTTCTGGTGGAGGTAGAGTGGTCTCGGTGGTCTCGGTGTTTGCTGTGTCTGCTGTGGTCGGTGTGGATGTCGGCCGGCGCGTCCTCGCGGTTCTGCGGGAGACTCGCGCGCGTCCTGCGTTTCTCTTTGAAGCGTCCGGAGCGCGACACGTTGAGCGCGCGCAGGTTCGAGCTCTGGTTGAATGTGGGCTGAACGGCGGAGTCGTCGTATGTGTCATCGCTAGTTAAGCTGTTACTTTCGTCCCTCACACGGGTCGGTGAACGGAGCCGCTGCTCGTGCTCGGCGGAGGGCTGCGTGGTCCCGGATGACGTCTGGTTCCGGAGGTCCTGGTCCAGTTTCGCTGCCGATTCTTTGGCTGCTTTTCTTCTCTTGCCCACGAAAGATCTCCACCAGGGCGCCGTTTTCTCCATTCTGAAAATCAAACACCAACACGTTATAAAAGATGCAGAAATAACACTGTAGCATGCAAACAACAACAGATACAATATGTTGAAGAATAAAATAGTCTGAGATGTTTAATACATTTAATGCACCTAAACTAAATCTTTATCAATACGTGACACTTGTTTGAACTTATTGACGTTTTAAATAAAAATCGTTTATTTACTTAGATAAGATTATCTGGCGGTGAGGAGCAGATTTACAGCTCAAGACTCTTTACAAGTAATTCATGTCACAAACTCGATCATCAGCCCGAGCGACTGACCCACCTGCCGAGCGACTGACCCACCTGCCGAGCGACTGACCCACCTGCCGAGCGACTGACCCACCTGCCGAGCGACTGACCCACCTGCCGAGCGACTGACCCACCTGCAGAACTGATGAACTGATGCAGATAAACGCAGCTGAGGTTCCGCTAAATGATCAACTCACACCCCGCAGAAACAACCAGCATCTGTCAAAACATCCTTCATCCCCACATACACATCTCAACAAGTGACTGTCTGCCGATGACTGCAGAGTTTCTCTTAGATACACTCATTGACAAACATCACGTGAAGTGTTTCTGTGAATGACTGGCGCAGTTTTCATTACCTGTGAAACTACAGGAGAACACCTGTCCTCTCCTCTGATTGGTCGACCGGAATGCGATCGGTCACGTGGTCAGAATCAGGTAATTCTACGGTGGGTTGGGCTTGTGGTTGCCAGGGCAACGAGCAGCGAGTCGCTTTTTCATCAGTGAATTTTGTCTTTCTTTTTGAAGGTGGAGTTTTCGTGAGTGATCTAAACAAACCAGCCCAGCCCGGAACCACCATTCCAGCGCTTATTCATAGACTACACGTAGAAATGAACCCAGACTGCAGCATGAAACAAATGAGGATTTGACGGTGTGTCTCCACTGAGAGTCTGGGACACAGACAGTGTGTGTTACACAGATGACAATGGAAACATTATGTTTGACTGTCATTCTTAAAGCCCACATGAACATTACATGCAGTGAGGAGGCTGTTTCTGGAACAGTGTTCTTCTGACATCATGTTTTGTGAATGTACGTATTGATGTGGCCTTTGTGTTTTGAGTTTTATTTCATTGTATTGACTGAATCATAAAGAATTTGTTTATTTATTCAAAAGGAAATTGAACAATCCGAACCTGTATTATAGTGTTTGTGGGTATATATTCCATCAGCAGAGATGAGGATGGCTGGATTAATGGATGAAATTCCTGTATTGTTGAATGCTGCAGCTGGAAGAGTTTGTTTTGAAACAGGATTGTGGAATGATGTCAGTTTCAGGCTGGTGATGCTCCATCATTTTTTCTGCATGTGCTGTCGCTCTGTCAGTTTATATTTCAGTGTCTCTTTCAGTGTTCAGTGTTCTTCTGATTATTACTCTAATGCATGTTTTAGTACAGTACAGTACAGTACAGTAAATACGAAAATCGAGAGTCACTTTGTCTGCTGTTTATATGTGTCAAAAAGTTTGCAAAGTTAGAGAATGATAGAAACATTATATATATATATAATACAGGATTATATAGGAATTAAGTCTGCATTCCCATATTTATTCATATTCTACTTTTAAATGGATTACAGTGTCAGTAAAATCAGATACAGGGATGAGGAACATTTGAGAGTCTTTAAATCTTACATTCAGGGTTCTGTAGATCTGATCAATGAATGTGTTCTCAAGCCCACATGATCAGTTCAGATACAAGAACACACAGTTTTCATTAACACTCTCAACTGAGACCCTGCTATACATTTAATTAACAACTTAAAATACTAATTCTAAATCTTCTAAAGTTTAATTAACATGATTTTTATGGTTTAACGATTCAGAAGCTCCTTACTTAGTGACCTTTGGGGTCATGGTGGGGTCATTGGAGGGTTGGGTGGGTTAGAGGAAGAATGTGGTTCTAGTAGTTATAATTTATGTTAAAAAATCAACCAGACCGAGAGCTGATGTAAGGAATGACATCTCCAGCAGTTTCTTCTCTCTGTGAGATGTTTTTAGGTTTGGTGAAGAATGTCACTTGTAGAAGTTTCACAGTCTTTGGTAGTTTATGTGAAAGTAATGAGAGAATGAGAGAAGATCAGCTGAGAAGTTTTCTGGAACGTTCCGCTGTATCATTTAACAGAAAGAGACGTGAGCAGATGTCAGGTCTTCCTGTCCTGCTGAATGCTCAGAGACTCCACAACTAACAGCCAACATTCTCAAAGTATTGACTAATGTTCTCTAAAGTTCCCTCAAAGTTATCAAAGAGTTCTTGCAGTAACATTAGTATGTTTTTAATGTTTTATATCATATATCAGAACTGTTGTTTTGACAATTTTAGTATAACATTTTAAAAAGTCTAAAATCAGTAGCCATTCCAATATTTAGCCGTGAGTTAAACATTTACCTGGTTGGGAGTGAAAGAGACAGAAAAACATTAAGCCAAAATCTAAAATTTAATGCTCTGTGTATGATGTTCTGAGAGGAAATATACTTTAATAACAGCAGTAGAATGATGTGTGTGAGATATAGTGCATTGATGAATTCATTGATTTAAATGAATCATGTAGAGAAACTGAGGGAATATATATGTGTCATATGTATGTTAGTGGAATGAAAGAATAGATATTTGTTTTCACTTCAAATAAACATGGAAACAAAAGAAAGCTGTGCTTGAAATATAGTTAGTACATCATCTCTCGTTTTGCTTCACCACTCCCTCTCTGTCTTTCTCTCTTTCTCTTTGAGTGTGAGAGAGGACGAGAGAGAAACAGCCTGTTGGACTGGTAGAGTCGGTCTCACAGAAGCACCAGTTTAGATCACTGTACAATGCACAGTGTGTGTGTGAGTGTGTGTGTGTATGAGTGTTTGTGAGTGTGTGTGTGAGTGTGTGTGTGTGTGTGTGTGTGTGTATGAGTGTTTGTGAGTGTGTGTGTGTGTGTGTGTGTGTGTGTGAGTGTGTGTGTGTGGTACAATTAATTTTTCATACTTTAACATCATCCTGATGCATCATCGCGGGGGTCATTAAATAGCTGTGAAGCACATAAACACAACAACATAAACACAACACCTGTTGTTGAGGTTGTAACCACCATATGAGGCATGTGTGTTTGCTCTGGGTGAATATATCTGACTGATGTGTTTTCCTGGCAAACTGGTGTCCATTAATAACCGTGTTTACAACCTCCTGCCTTTTCTTAAGAGACTGTTACTAAGAGACTCATCCCATGAGAGAGAGAGACAATGAGATGTGTTTGTGTGTGCAGACATTATATGCGTGTGTCTCTCTCTCTGTGCTGTTATAAATGATGAGCGCATCTCACCAGAAGACGGCGCTACAAATCAGCTTTTTCACATAGAGCCGCTACATACTCAAAACTCCACGAAACATTTATTTTAGCTGCCATGTTGTTGTACAACCTTTATTTTTAACTGTTACTAAAATACTTCAGGAACAAGTAGATGCAGAAAACAGTAATAACATATATGATATGATTTGTGGATTGAATCGTTTATACAATGTAAGAGGCAGAAAGTTTATTACAGTATTCAGAAATATTTGGGATGAACCTTGAAAAGAGACAAAAACAGGTAAAGATAATAAGTGCTTTAATTAAAAATGGCCACAAAGGTGTACAAAAATAGATACATTTTTCAGAAACCTACAGAACACAGTTAAAACCTGCAGCATTTATAAACATTTTTCAATGTCCAGATTTATAATTCCATATTCCACAGAATGTATATATATATCTGTATATCATAAATATAGTCATAAGTGAATGATTTATCAAGCATCTTTCATAAGAGATATTGAGACACATGCACACGTCTTTTCCAGCAGGTGTCAGTATTGACATTTGATTGTCATCAAGACAGTTTTAAATGATTTTGCTGTCATATTGTTTTAGACAATATTGCCAGACATTTTGCTAAACTCACGCATGATTTTCTCTGAACTTTCACAGGTAACGTGACACCTAATAATTTACAGAAGCGTCTCTGACAATATTTACAGTGACAACTTTACCTGCAACATCATTATAAAACTAGAGATTCATATTTACATTTACAAAAGTTACAAGTTGCCCTGATTTAGTGTCTTCAGTGCAGACAAGTGTAACACACACAACATTCACACTGAATGTGTCCAGAAGCAACACACACACACACACACACACTCCAGGAGTGAATTGTTTGATGAGTGTTCCTGAGAAAGAGCAGCTTAAAAAGAGCAACAAGGAGTTTGAGAAAGACAGAGAGATACCAGTTAGTTTTCCAGCACTGTAATACATTACAAATCAAAGATCAAACCTCTAGAAACTTTCTTCTGAGTGTCACATATTTGCTTTAAATAAAGGAATCTAAACCTCAAACTCTGCATTGCACATTTTGCTTCATTTATTTTGGCTTTTGTATCTGATTGGTCATAGATCTCCTAAACCAAACTGCTCTCAAGACTGTTTTTGTCTCATCAGTGTGTGTATCTTTAAGATGAGTTCTTGTTGTGTGTTGTGAGCAGGTTGTGTGTAGTGAGGTGTGTGTGTGTGATAGTCGAGGTGTGTTGATGGACATCACTTCCTGTTGGGTCTACTCCACCTAAATATGAAGGGTACAGGACATAATCAAAGACTGTGTGTGATAAACAGAAGCAGATATCATGTGTAAGAGCAGAAAGAATTCAGACTCACTGTGTTTTTTCGCTGTCTCACTGAGACAGGACAGTCTTTATGTGTCAGCAAAACTTGCTTCAGCTGAGCTGCTTCCGTCCTGAGAGACGTCACTTCATTCTGAGACGAGAAAAGAACTTTAAAGCTGTAACTTGTTTTGGTTAAAAATGAACAAACATCAGTTATTGATCAAGTACAGAACATGTGAAATGATGATGAATTTTATTTGTATGTACCTGCAGCTGTAAGTTTGTGTGTGTGAGCTCCTCAGCCCTCCTCTCCAGTGATGTCACCCACACCTTCCTCTTCTGTCTGCACCGCGTAGCAGCCGCTCGGTTTCTTTCCAGAAACTTCCGTCTGCGCTCATCTGGGTCATTTGTCGTCCGTCTGCGTCTGCCCCCAGATGCTGGAGGAGACTGCGGACAGTGCGTCTGTTCTGGTGCAGACGACATCTATAAAACACAAACAGCATCAGTTATGTAAAGTCATTTTTACAAATCGTAACAAAATGTTAAAACGTCTAACACTTGTGCTTGTGGTGTCACAAAGTCTTACCTGTGCAGGTATTGGCTGATGTGAAAGGGGAGGCGGGGTCTGGTGGGAGGAGCCAGGATGCATGTGCACAGGTGGGGAGTGGTGGGCGTGGCTGTGATGTGATTGGTCCTGGCTTTGATGCTGATGTGTAAGTCTTTGCGGTGATTGGCTGCAGCCATGCTGCCGGTATCCGTGATGATGGGGTGCAGACTGTAAATGCGACGGAGGCTGCTGTTGCGATGACATCATTCCCATCATGTGACAGAGAGGATTCTGAGTGCCGTTGGAAACAGCAGGTTGACTGTGGCGTGGTGTGACCTTTGACACCTGACCCATTACAGAGCAGAAGAGATACTGTAGGTTAGGTTTGTTTTTGTAAGCTTCAAGTTTCATGTGTTTTTAATTTCTGCTTCTAAGATTTCCTGTGTGATTTGTGTTTGTAATGGTGCGATTACGTGTCACTTTAAAGTTTTGCAAAACATGCAGATTGAATCCACAAAGATGCCTTTAAAAAATCAGATGATAACCAGGTCAACTTAAAACCTCGTAAATTCTCATTCACTTTCTGCAGAGAATTATCACTCCTGCATGTGTATGTCTGTGTATGTGTGTGAATTGGATAATTTGATCAAGATGTGTATGTTTGTTTCAGAGCACTGTGGGATATGTAACCCCCTTATGATGTGTAATGTTTCTATAGCGACATCATAATCCTGTAACCATGGATTCAAACAGAGTGAGAGAGGGAAAGATTTGGAGGCTGTACCTGAAGGGAGGGGCACGTGCTCGGGCGTGATGGGCCGGGTAAGCCAATCGTATTGGAGTTTACTGATAACTCCGCCTCTATCTATGATTTCAATAATGTCAATAACAAAATAGCAATCAATAATAAATCAGTTAGTCAATAATAAAATTATTACAATGACAAGAAATAGCGGAAACATTTTAATTTCAGTAGAAAGCAAAAATATATGTGTAGACTGCAGGTGATTTTAAATGTACAATCTGTGAGCGGGTGCATGTGTGTGTGCGTAAGAATGCCTGCAACGTTCTCCTTACGTTCATTAATGTTCCAGACAGTGTGTTAGCCACAGAGTGTGTCTGTCTGCTGTGTAGACAGCTGGGTGCTGATCTGAAATCAGTCAGAGATACACAGAGTTGAAACTGTTACTGGGGAATAACTGTATATGTGACTGTAATATTAATATTAAAATGTAATTTGATTTTGAAATATAACTTGATTCTCAGAGACACACAGAGATGAAATGAGCTCTGAATGAGAGTGAGCTGCTTTAGATGAATGTGACCATACTCACGGCTTCTTAGCAGTGCAGTGTGTGTGAAAGTGTGTGTTCTGCTTCAGCTGGGTCACAGCACACTGCTGCTGGATGAACTGATGGTGTTCTGTCTCAGTGTGAGACTGGTTCTGACCCGACACCTGCACACAACAGCTCTATACACAAGAGAATATTTGCAAGCAGATTAAAATCATTTACATTATTTGTTCTTCATCTGTGATCATCTGATCGAGAGCTGATTGTTATTCTGTTTATTATTCAGTATCTCATCATTGTTGGAGTTTCGGATGGTGTCTCTTACAGGTTTGGTGTCATCTGTCTGCTGGGACTGGGTCAGTTCCAGTTCAGTGAAGAGACCCACTTCCTCACAGTCCTGCAGGAACCGGGTCGGTGTTGGAGTCTGATCTGTACGGGTAGCAAGTAAATACATTTAACATAGACGTTGAAGTGCTGGAAAAATTCAGTGAAAGGTTCAGAAGGTTGTAAGCCCAAACTATATGAATGTGTATAGTAATGCAGTATGTTAACGTATATAATGTAAGTACATTATGGTACTGTAGGCATGTTATTGTATTATTAGTTGCAGTTAACTTATTATTGTATTTCAGATCATTTCTTAAAAAAATGTAAGATCAAGATATTCGGAAGACACCCCGTAATACAACCGCAGACCCCCAACACTCACAGACCCTCAGTAAAAAACATCTTATCTGTGTGTTTGGTGTTTGTAAAGCCTCACCTGAAGGTGTACTGTCACACTTAACAGCAGGAAATCTGAGGGTCATCTCATGTTTGTGTCTGTGGATAATAAGATGATCTTCTCTCTGGAAGCGCTGTGGAAACACATTGAAACACAGCAGCTCTTCAGAATTTCTTGGCATGTTCTGAAAGTTCTAGTATTCGTTTCAGACATGTAAAGTTTGTGACAGCAGATGTAAGACAACAGTGATTATGACGGGAGAGCAGATTTACCTGAAAACATCCAGGAGCAGTACACACATATGAACTGTCACGATCAACATTCATCACTGAGACCTGAAAAACTAGAAACACACACACACACATACACACACATACACACACAAACACACACATACACATTTTCTTCTTGTGCCTGGATCACTTATCTGATGTATTCTATGTTATTTTTATTTATATTTGATTTATTCATTATTTTCGAATATAATTATAGTAACAATACAATAGCAGATAATGGCAATAAGGACGAACGACATTATATCCCAAAAACAGACTCAGACTATTATTTCACTGTTGCGTCATAGTCGCGCCTTATAAAAAGAGCTGTTTGCCCATTACACGTCACTCATAACGTGATCTCTCTCTCTAATCACACTGACGTCACCGCACTCATGACATCATCACCCAGCTGGTTTGGATCGGCAGGATGAGGTAATGCTGAACATCAAACTGTCTGTCTGAGCTGCAGAATGACGTAATGGCGAAGCAGAAACACTCACGAATGCCACGAATTTTACTAACACAAACACCTGAGATCAGAGTCTAACAACAAACT
This sequence comes from Ambastaia sidthimunki, assembly GCA_036877625.1. Lineage (NCBI taxonomy): Eukaryota > Metazoa > Chordata > Actinopteri > Cypriniformes > Botiidae > Ambastaia > Ambastaia sidthimunki. Next base: position 22,187 of record JAZGTK010004754.1, read on the forward strand.
ATCACAGTCCAAAACTATCACTATCACCTCACGGTAAATACAGTCACGTTTTCTTACTGTTTCAACTCTGGATTAAGATTCGTCAAACACATTTGCAATGCACGAGACCTGCAGCACACAGTGAAACTCTCGCGTCAGCTGAAGTTTAGTGTGTTCACACTGTTTGATGATGTCACACATCAGATAAACACTCACACAGTTTCTGAAGCTCTGAGATGAAATCCGTCACTTTGACAGCCGCAGAAACGCCAGCGACGCTCTCTGAGACGCGCGCGTGAGTGTGAGCCCGTAACTTACCAAAACGCGCGCGGACTGCGACCAGCGACGCTCCTCGCGCTCGTCTGAAGCTGAAGTGAGACGCGATTACGACATGATCTATTTACAGAGGCATTACATCACCGCTCCGTGACGTCACACGGGATTCCTAAACTTCTAAATCATTGCGGTCCGCTTTTAAAAAGAGGCGGGGCTTTCGGACCGGGCGCCCCGCCTACCGAGAGGATGTAGCGGTGTCTGATGCGCCTATTGGCGTGTTGAGGAAGAGAGGGGCGGGGCTTCGCTCAATGCACGCGCGGGTAAACAGTGTAAACAGAGACAGAACATGTGTGAGCGTGTCTGACTTCAGCTGCACTCATCAGACTCACATACAGTGAAGATACAGACACTGCTGTATCATATCTGTTGATTTACAGCCCTTGAGCTGTCTGATCCCTCTGTGATAAACAGTGAGAGAACAGTCAAGAACAGAGAGAGAGTGATTCATTAGTCTGATCTAACTCTAGTAAATGCTAGTAGATGTTTCCTTGGCAACACCCAAAACAGGAAGAGGTGATGTCACATCAGCCCCAGCCTTAGTTGGCAGACTCCCCCCCCCACACACGCACGCGCACACACACACACACACACACAGATCTCATATGACATCATCCACAATTCTCTCACAATACATACAAGAGTTGTGTTAAGTTTGTCTTTTATATTTTTTATCATTTAGCCTGTGAGTTAATGGATGCTGTGTTTGTGTATTTACGGGTGTGTGTGGAGAGCAGGTCATTTGGTCGTGATAGATTTCAGAAGCATTTACACACAGGATGGGGTGATAGTCTGTTGGAATATGTTCTGGTATGTTCATCTCTTTACTGACTCAGATGTGTGTTGTGTGAGGCAGATGGATGTGTTTACGAACATCTGGCAAGCTTTTCTAATGCCATTGTAAAGGTTCATCACAAGCAGTCTGTGCATGTGAGAGCTTTTCAGCACAATCTGTGGAAGCATTTGGGAATTTGCTCAAATCTGTATGACTGCTGTAGGACAGAAGAATGAACGTGAGGAGAGATTATTGACTGTATCAGTACTGAGTGTTTATGTGGGTTTGTTTGAATAATGTGCTGTGAAAAATATTTAACCATTTATTCTCTCACTTACTTTCACAGAGCAACAAAAAAACAACAGAAAGATTTAACGTTTCAAAAACATCTGATAGTCACTGTTAAAAAATAATAAATGAGACATTTATCAGTCCAGAATTTCCATTTATGGAGATAAAACACCTGCCAATAAATCAAAGAGTCACTCAGTGCTATTATATACATGT